>JAOSBL010000187.1:52263-71334 GCA_027568915.1 Erythroxylum roraimae
TTTATGAATTTCTATAGGAATGTTGTGTTGAATGAGAACTTGGTTGTTTGAAGGAGACCAAGGAATGACAATCCAAGAGCAAAAGGAAAGGTAATCTTAAGTTTGGATTTCCAAGAGTAAATAGGTGGGTAATATGTTTATGGTTGTTGTGTGATGGGCAAATGCCCTGTGTGTGTGTTATTGCTTAAATTGCATAAATGTTGAATTGTGGTGAATATTTGGAAATGCATGAGAAAATATGACATGTTTTCTTTGAAATAAATGAAAAGTATGAAGTTATGAGAATTTGAGGAAATGAAAGAAGCATGAGAATGCAAATTTACGATTGACTAAATTGAGCATAGATTTGTTTGTGTTTGGGCAAGTGAGGAATGTTTCATTAGTCACGTGCACGTTGACGTATAGCCTTATCCCGGCTGCCCGCTTAAGGCCCACGAGATCCTAAGAAATCGGACTCGTTTTGTTCGCGGTTTAAACTTCGGTTTATCCATTTCGCTCCACGAAACTCTCGAGCCATTTATGTGTGCATTTGCATTTTGATATGTCAAGTTATGATGCAAGATTGAGTGTTATGTTTTGATGATTAATTACACTTGACATGTTCTATGTGATGATATGTTGAATTATGAGTTGTGAATTTGAATTATGAATGATTGAATTTCTGGCCTAATGAGTTTTAAATGTATATGAATATATGAAGTATATGTATGTTTGAGTGTGTGGCTCGTCGCCAAAGGCTATAAACATATAAGCCACTGAGCTTCACAGCTCACCCCTTTCCCTTCCGCTCCGCAGGTGCAAAAAAAAGCAGATAAGCATTGATCCTTGCAAAGCTTGGCAAACAGTGAGAATAGAGACATTGTAATTAAGTTAGTTCAGGAAATTTTGTAATTTAGAATCATTTTAAGCATAAGCATTCAAATTGTATCGTGTGTATTTCATATTTCATATTTTTGTATTTTTTGTATTTTGAAATGAGCTTGTATAAACTCTTTTAGAATTCATTTATGAAATATGATTGGATTTTGGCTTATGACTCTCTAAATTTTAATTGTTTGGTGATCAATTAATTGTGGGCACGCCACCATTATGGGATGACGGGTTCCATTTTGTCTTCGAATGTTTGGGCTCCGAAAACGGGGTCCAACACAAAGTTTTAGAGATATGTTAAAATCATATGGATGATAAAATGTATTGACAATCTGAGTTGACTAATGTCTCATAAACTTTGATGACAACATGTAAGATGTATGTCAACACCATAATAGCAAAATGCAAGGGGTTGCATGGAGTAAAGCTAAAGGTACAGTACCTTAATAGAATTTTTCTACTTAATTTAGCCTACTAAAAGCATAATTATGGACTACAATTAAAGGCTTTGATATAGTATGATAATAATTATCATTAAAAGAAAATGATTGCATAAGTTTTCTTGCCTATAAGAGATATGATAATAATCATATGTATTTCTAGCTCATGCTTATGAGTATTTGATACTAAATTTGGATTCAATATTATTTTAATGTTCAAAGCATGATAAGAAATAGATTGTCAAGTAAAAGTAGTTGATCCAATTTTATACAAATAGTTTGTATGTGTTGGATCAAAGGCGTCTTATGCTTAACATGAGTGGCATGAATACAAAGTCGGATAACCGAGATTATCCTTTTATGCCATGTTGGTTAAATCAACATAACAAGAATCATAAAGTTACATACAAGGATATGTGTATCCTTTTGATTATGAATCATATGAAACTTGTAAAGTTGAAGAATAACCAAATCAACCTTTGGTGAAAGGATGATAATGGTATTGAAATGTTAAATTTATACATATGATGTATTAGATGGAATAATAATTCATATAAGAATGATACTTATATTTCATTAAAATACTAATGACTTTATGTAATATAGTCATATTTATTAAATGAAATAATGATTTAAAAATTTTAAAAGTTCAAATTATTTAAATCTAAGTAAAAATTAAGCATTAAGAATGCTGAAACACTTCGATGAATTCATTATGGTGAGTTTTAATTTTTCGGTTATGTATAAGGAATGAGATTCTCTAATAAATACCTTCATTACTGAATTTATAAGAGTATGGATTTATATAAGGAGGAAACTACAACATGAGATATTGTAAGATGCAATATTATTTATTCTATCACGATGCCTAGTACAATGACTTACGTTCAATAGTTCCCATTGAATCAATTAGTAAGATTTCATATTAGATATGAAATCATAATTCTTTGAAAGAGTCAAAGTTAATGATTTAAGGACGTAATGCTTAGTTGAAGCATACATTATCCATTAAGTTTAGAACTACATTGGATAATAAAAGGTTATGAGATATCCAAGGGATTGGATATAATCTTACAGACCTGTTGGAAAAATTGTTTTTTTCAATGTATACTTATAGCAGAATAGTTCTCAAGTAGTGGGAGTAAGATGATAGATATGAAATCTTATGACAGTGCATCCAATTAGAACTAATGTCGTTATTGATATATATGATGTATAGTTGAAAGGCTATAAGATGTTGAAAGATTCACTTTCCTGATGAATTCAAAGAGATTGTTTTGGAGATGATTATGAATTTATCATATCTACAAAAAGATTAGTGGGAGTATAGTTGTCATATTCAGTGGGATTAAGTGGAGACATATTGCTCATAGAGAACAACAATTTTAATTTTCAATTGTTGAAAACATAATTGTCCAAGAACAACTCTTATTGGATATGAAAATTTAACAGCTTAATTATAGGAATTAGATCTATAGAGATAGATTGGAAGTTGCTTACCTATTCTAACCCCAATTACATAGATAATGTACTAAAGGTATTTAGTATTTGAGATATCATATACTTGTGAAGTATTGACGATATTTATTATTCTATGTATGAGTTGATTTTTGAGTTCAAGAAGATAAGGATATAGCTTTATAAGCAAATACTAATTAAGATTTATTTACTTAGAACAATATCATTTAGGATTGGAAAGATTCCAATGTAGCATTGGTTGCTAATTAAGTCATAATACATTTTTCATTTAGTGGAAATGATTACTTGGATCGATAAGTTCTTTAGTGAACTTGATATAATTCCTTGCATTGTTCAAGACAATAATGTACTGTAGAACATTAGAGTCATTGGACATATAAAAGGAGCTAAGGTATCATCAAAGATCCAATGATGTATTTCGACAAAATTTCTTGATTATAATGATAATTGAGATGGAAGTTTTAAGATTTAAGCAAGTGCTCAACTATAGAAAATTTAGGAGAATTCATATTTAAATGATTGGCTTAGTGCAGGTGGGAGATTATTGGTTTATGCCCTACAGTCAATCACTTTGGTTATAGTTTAATGACAAAATTATTAATAAAGTCATTCTTTATCTTTATGTATTAATTACATTTGATGTTTTAATACTAAAGATAAAATCCTTGGAATAATTAATATGTAATTGAAATTATGATGAAATCATAATTGTGAGATTCAATGTACATTTACGAATTATTCTTAAATGTTCCTAGTTGTAGTTTCATCAAAACGGGATATTGTTGAAACGATAAAACTAACACACATTTTTTTTCTTATGAAGAAAGTAATTGATCTCATAAATTAAAGTATGGAGATACTTAAACTAATATGTGGGTGATTATTAGAGAATAAGTCACTAAACTGACTCGACTATGAGAATCTCAAATAGAATATTACTTATGTGTCTGTGGATTTTCTCATAATGATAGTTGTATAATTGATCATTAGATTTGAGAATACCAAGGTATCTCATGTGGGAATTGTTATGTTTTCATACTACTTATGAATTGTCCTAGGATAATTTAGTCGGTAGTACTTGGATGTAATATAAATCATATGGAGATAGTTGAGTAAGCCAATAAAGGAGTCGTCACTCTAAAGTAATTAGAGAGAATGTTCCATTGTTCTTGATTAGTAGTGATTTATGAAATTCTTCGGCTAGAGTGAATTGACATTTGAAAAAGCGTTTTCAAATATCAATTATAAATCGATTATTAATTAGCAAGAACGAACATAATTGGACCAAAAGAGTAGACACTATATCCATACTCTGTCCAATTGGAATATTGAATGATGAAAGGATTAGATTATACATCATAATCATGCATGAAAAAAGTTAATTCAAATCACTTTGACATTCCTGATATTTGGGTGGTCATGACATATTGATAGACGTCAATCTTGATTTATAATTATAAATTATTTAATTAAAGAATTAAAAATAAATTAAAAGGTGTTTTAATTTATCTAATTCTAATTATGAATTATAATTGTAATTTATAATCATTACCAATATATTAAGAACCTAATGTGTCACGCATCAAAGAGCAATTTATGAAAGAAAATTCAATTTAATTAAGCTGGACTTAATTATAAAGTTTAGAGATCAAATATAAGATATTTGATTCTATTAAAATTAAGTTAATTATAATTAGAGTATGACTTTAATTATAATTAAGGAATTTAATTTTAATTAAATTACAAAACCACCCTAATGATTTTTTTTATTAATAGGAAGAAAAGAAAATGAGCTAGCACTTTTACATTCTTCCTCTCAGAATGTTGAGAAGTTGTTCTGTGGATACCATCAGAAGCTGGACAAGTGAACAACTTGTGGTTAACAAATCGGAAAAAGTTTCAAAGGATTTTCAACGGGAACTCAAACATGGTACGATTTCTTATGATTCTTATATTTTTTTTCAAGTTAATCAATTATTGGGATTCGCTCAAAATTCGTCAAAATTTTTGTTTTCTACTGTGCTCGTGATTCGATCATGGTTGGATTCTATCAATTCGTGTATCTCTAGTTCAAGCTCATCTGCCATTGACCTATTAGGGAGAAGCTCTTTTTTTGCTGCATATTTAATTAATCAAACTCCCTCCCATTTTGTTGAATTTTAAACAACAATTCAAATCCTCATTAATGTTGTAGTCGCTTTAACAATACCCAATTTGTCTGCTCATGTTTTTGGACGTGTAGCATTTGGCATATCCATAAGCATCAAATCAACAAGCTAGCTCCATGACAAACCATGGTCTTAACTGTTGGGACTGTACAGCTATAAATATATTCTTAGAATTTTATTTTCTATCTGTTGGATTAATTATTGAGATTTCTTCTCTTATTATACATTATAACTAGTATGTTTTAGAGAAAGGAATGAAAAACATAACTATTTTCTTTCTTCTTCTTCTCATCTTTCAAGTATTTTCATACCATAAAGTATAAAGCAATTATGTTATCTTTAGTTATTACAAAAAGGTATTGAATGGTGTTTTTATGCTAGTTTCTGGCAGATCTTACCTTCCACTCAATTCTCTTGGATCTTCAATTATTTGTTGCAGCTTAGAAGCTTTATTTACCCCTTTATCAAATATAAGATTGGTAACGGGGAAAACACATTGCTTTGGCATGATAACTGGCCAAATGCTAGTCCACTTCTTCATAGATCTAAACTCAATTAGTTGCAAAAAACAGACTACCTATCTCTTTTAAAGTCTTCGATATCATTCTTAATGGAGCATGGCATAGCAACTTTAGAAGATTTCATGCTTTGAAGCCACTTCTTCCTACTCTTCATGACTCAAGCAGTGTAGATACCTTCATCTGGACCCCAAACCCGCTGGGTATCTTCACTAATGCTTCCTATCATTTACTTTTCAACAATGTCTCTTCTGATGTTGCTTGGCATAATCTTCTTTGGAAAAACTCTCTCAACTCAAAAGCTTCCATTATCACATGGCTTATGATCAAAAATAGACTATAGATGAAAAATAGATAATATGGCCAACATGACTCTATTTGTGAACTATGTACAGTGCTTAAGGAAATATCAAAATCATCTATTCTTTAATTGCAACTACTTTAAAGTGGTATGGGGCCGCATCCAACAATTGTTAGGAATAGCTATGCAAACGTTGGATTGGGAGAAAACTCTTGACAGACTTATTTCTTTAACTAGATCAGGACAACCGAATGCTATTCTTATCAAAATTGATTTTGTAACCACTACTTATTCACTGTGGAAAGAAAGGAACAACAGGTTGTACAAAGCCGTTGCTGAAGATAAATATCAAGTTGTGGATCGTAGTATAAACTGGATAAGAGCTGTGATTATAGCTAAAAGAATGGAACACCTCCTCACCCCAATATCAAAAGCAAATGGCACCTTTGAACTGATATCTCAATTCCTCTATGGTCTTGTCCTATTTTCTTCTTTCCTCAATTTTTTGTAACTGGTATTTGTAGCTAGACGAGAGCCTATTAACTGAACTCATTATAATGTTGTAATAATTTTCACTATTGTTAATACATATTTCTTTAAATTTTCAAAAAAAAAAATATGTTCCATTTAGATCAAATTCAGGGGCAAGAATCATATGGCCTGATCTTGTTGGTCAATGAAGCTGAAGGAAGAGATAAAAGAAGACTTGCCAGGAGCTGGAAGTCCAAGTTGGTGTTACTGATAATTTCAGGGACAAAAAAATAAGATTTATAAACTGAAAAAATTGTAAAAGGTCCAGTGATGATGAAGCTGGTTCATGTAGGAAGTTTCTGAAACCTGTGGACTAATCCTGCAATGTTGTTTGGTCATTCTGTTTAACAGTGATGTATCCACCGACTGTTGCTTGGAAGTATACATTATAATATTGAAACCTTTTTAACTTTACCAAAGGCTTTATAAGTGACATATACCTCAATTGCTCCACTTAAAACAACTTGCTATTGGAAAGTAGGCCTTATATTATATGATACTTAGCCTATAATTATGCAATAGATTAGGTATCACACGATTTGTTTTACATCTGTCTTAGAATACAAGCAAATATTTAAAAAATAAATTCATTATTTGTATCACTTTCTTTTCTTTTAAAACGATAAGTCAACTCAATTTTTATTTAAATTTAATTTGATCACATTTAAATAATTTAGTATTTAAAATATCGTTATTTCGTTTAAATTTAATAAATTATATGTAAGAAATAAAGTCGACTTTGGCTTAACTTTCATAATGTATTCGTCCGTTTCTAAGAGTAAACTGATATTATTCTATTTTCGTATCATCCATACATTTGTTCAATTTGCTTTTACAATTTTATTAATAATATTATTTAATTTTTACATTTTAATATAAATTGCTATTAAAATTAAAGAAAAGAAATATGATAAAATTTAATAAAATTTTATTTATAATTTTTAATCTTATACATGTCCTTTACAAAAAAAATACTCTACTTCTAAATCCGGCTACTGAGAAACATTAATTTTTTGTGATACTATTTCAGCGTATCATAGCAATCTTTGGGTCATATTTTTTGTGATTTTGTAATTTTATCCGCAATTCAATTTATTAATTAAATTTTAAATTTAGATTAAAAATAATGTCATTTTTAATATTTTCAAACAAATTAAACTATCGAATCGCCTAGATTAAAACGAATTAAATTGTCGAATCGTCCAAATTAAAACAATTTATAACTTCTTATGCTTGAAACTGATGTTTTCAAAATCGGGCCGAAAGTTAAATCAGTAAGACAATAATTTTAAGGTTTAAAAAGTTCAATCGGTATTAGATCATTATAAAATCGATTAAAGATTGATTAAAATTAAAAATATTAAAATATTAAAAGATATTGTTCTTACTTATAAAAAAATTAAATTTTAGTTGAAAAAAGACTATTAAATGAAAAATAATTAATTTATTTTTATTTATAGTAATTAATTAATTTATAAAATTGATCAACTAATTAATAAACTGATCAATTTGTATATAAAAATTGTTAAAATAAATCAAATCAAAAATTAAAAAACTGAATCGAAAATTTAAATGGATAAAAATTAAATCAATCGTATAGATTAAATTTTTTAATTTAATAGAAAGGAATATTGTTGTTTTATTTCCCTATAAGAAAATAATATAGTAATTATCAAAAGTTGTGAACTTCATCCCTAAAAAAAAAGAAGTTGTGAACTTCAATTATTTCTTTCAATAAAATAATTTATAATTGAAAAGATGAGACTCCACCCTCACTGTAAAAATTGTTAAAATAAATCAAATCAAAAATTAAAAAACTGAATTGAAAATTTAAATGAATAAAAATTAAATCAATCGTATAGATTAAATTTTTTAATTTAATAGAAAGGAATATTGTTGTTTTATTTCCCTATAAGAAAATAATATAGTAATTATCAAAAGTTGTGAACTTCATCCTAAAAAAAAAAAAATTGTGAACTTCAATTATTTCTTTCAATAAAATAATTTATAATTGAAAAGATGAGACTCCACCCTCACTGTAACAGCTTTATCTTGTTCAATCATTTTCGGGAGCTCCGCCTCCGGGCCCTCCACTACTTATGGCGGCCATTAGCCATCGCTTTGACAAGGTTTCCTTGTTCTTTACACGTCAAATGACACTTGGACTAACTCACATTTGAAATTCCATACATTTGAAATTCTTTTGCATGACGAACGTGCTTAAATCTGAGCCTTTTTTTTTGTGGAGTTTTCAGCACGCGGGTCTATTCCATTTTTTAATGTGTAAAATTTCTACATTGATTACGAAATAGTGCATTATTAAAGTGAAAGCTATTTATAGGGATTATAATTTTGCTTTAGTTTGATTCAAAATTCAAGTTTGAATCTTAAGTTAATTGAGTTCGCGAAAATTGACTTGAATAACCTCAACCAGTTAAAACTAATACGATGTCGTCTAAATATAAAAAAGATTAAATTACTAAATTATATGTCTACATGAGATAAAACAAACTTAAAAAACATAAAATAAAAAGGTCAAAAGTGTATTTTAAACTTTAGCGTTATGTCTACAATACAATACAACTTGAACTTAACGTTTTGAAATGTTCAACTTAAATCTTAAGATGTTTGTAAGAGTTTGTTAAGGTTGGTTAGATTAATTACATCAACTGAATTTGAATTAGTAATTTACTAAATAATTTATTTGAATACACTATTAAGTATTAACAAGTTATTAATTATTTTTAAAATGTTGACTAACTCACATGTAAACAGAAGAAAACTATATAAAAATACGGGGCACTGACAAACTTTGACATACTACTAAGAAACGCAATTTAATAACAGACTTAAAGAATGAGTGATCCAAAGCTGAAATCTGAGTCCAAAACAAAGCAGAGCAAAACTATTATGTTATTCTACTTGGCTAGACTCAAAGTAATCGATTACCAGATACAAACTTGAGAGAAAAATCGAATAAACAATCAAGAGAAGACATGAGATTATCTCAAGAAAATTGCTTCTGTACAAGAAATTCCCTACCCACTGTCTCCTCTACCATGGAGAATGGAAGAAGTAGAAACAGAAGCAAAACTAGCATTACCGCCATACCCATTTTCCATGAAAGAGTAGGAAATCATTTGATCAGAAGATGGAGAAGCCAAAGAGTTCACAAGATCTTCAAACCCCTCTGCAGAAAAACTATCAGGAGCCCTCAATTTTTCAGGCAATTCAACTTCTTGATCCAAGTACCTCACTACTTGTCTCACGTTTGGTCGTGCCATTGGGACAGAATTTGAGCACATAATCCCCAGTTTCAACACTATCAACACTTCTTTGTCACTGTAATGACCATTCAGTCTCTTGTCCACCACATCAAGTAATCTACCTTCTGCAAATTTTTTCCAAACACAATCCACAAGGACTATCTCTTCAGGTGATGCCTTGGGCTCAACTGGTCTCCGACCACATGTGACCTCTAGTAAAAGTGCACCAAATGCATACACATCTGAGCTCTCTGTGGCCTTCCCTGTTCTTGATAGTTCAGGTGCTAAGTACCCCAATGTTCCCACAACCCGTGTAGTGCTCGGGTTTGAACCGTGTTCATACAATCTTGCAAGACCAAAATCACCAAGTCTACCATTTAGCTCATCGTCTAACAGAACATTGCTTGCCTTAACATCTCTGTGAATCACCACTTGTTCATAGCCCTCGTGTAAGTAAAGAAGCCCTGAAGCTACATCTTTTATTATCTTGAACCTTTGTTCCCAATTTAAGACCACTTTAGGCTCATCAAACAAGAACTTGTCTAGACTACCATTAGCCATGAAGTCATAGACAAGAAGGAAATCGTCTCTCCGACGACACCATCCCACTAACTGCACCAAATTCCGGTGACGAAGCCGCCCTATGCTGGCAATTTCTGATACAAATTCTCGCAGTCCTTGTTTGGACTCATTTGAGATTCGCTTAACAGCAACTTGTATCTTTGAACCTGGTAACGTACCTTTGTAAACATGACCAAAACCACCATGCCCGAGAAGTTCCTTTCCACTGAAACGCTTCGTTGCCTTTTTCAGCTCTTGATACGAGTACCGATGCGGACCAATTTCAGACTCCCAATCTTCTATTACATCAGCGTTCTTAATCTTCCTAACAAAGTAAAACACGCACAGAGAAATCGCGGTAATTGCAATAACAACTGATGCAACTGAAACCCCTATAGTCGTACCTAAATGCTTGTGCTTTGAACCAGGAAGTGGGGGCAACGAAGAAAGATCCAAACTTTGAGCTTGCCCATTAATCTTGAAACTCCATCCAAGAATATAATGCGAGCTAGCAAGCAAACCCGTTGAAGCAGAGAATCCAACATACATATACTCTTCAAAAATTGTTGATAGATCTAAAGGAAACGACAAGATTGGCAAGATTGGTTTTTCAGAATTGGGGGCAATAGTTACATTGAGAACTTGTTGAACAGAATCATAATCGATCCATGCTTGAATTGGATTACCACTCTTGAGATTTAAATCTTGTTTGGTAGAATCTTCAGTATAATAAGCTGCGACAGCGGAGGCACTGGACCTCAAGTTGTTAATATCGACACCAACATGGTTGTCGTTGATGTCAGCGAACTCAAAATCTTGCACAGTATCGAACTCAACCGCAAATAGGTGGTTCGTGAGGTTGCCTTGGTCTGTTGCGTTGAGGAGGCCTAAGTACTGACTTGGGAGAGCTTTTAGATCCTTAGAAGTTGATACTGCGAAAGCGAGTCCATGACCACCGAGTCTTGGATACTCGGGGACTATAGCAAAAGCGAAAGTGGTAGAGAAAGATAAGACCTTTCCATCTGTTCTGTTCTTGAACTGAAATGGAGAGACATAAAAACCATGACCCATTAGTCTAGTAGCGTCATTGGTTAAGCGAAGGATGCCACTTTTTTCAATTTCTGCAATACCAGTTAATGTTATGTTGGTGCCTGCATCTCTGAATCCGGCATAAAAAAGTTCATCGATTTGGCATGAGGTAGGAACTAACAGAGAGATAAAAAAGGAGAGAACTTTGAGAAGATGGGCCATGTTAGAGAGGAAGACCATCAAATGCAGGTATTGGAGAGGAGGATGAGATAGCGATACTAAGAGGTTGGTGAGGGTGGACAAGAATGGGATGATATGTTCAACAGAAGAGTCAAGAGAGTAGGTCTCATACGTTGAAAATGAAGACTGGTGAAGATGGATTACTGCAAGCAAAAGTGAACTTAAATGGCTGAACACAAACAACCGAGGAAGGTGACAACCTTCTCTTATTTTGCTTCCAATTTGTGACGATTGAAGTGGGCCTACACAATAATTAACTTCATCGGATGAGATTCTCTCTAACCATTAGAATGTTTCAATCCTGTTATTTAATAAAATAGAGTAGGAATTGATTTATAAAACAGGATCTGGTCCGAACTTCATACCCAAAAACAAGAGAAAAATAAAGATTGGTTACACATCTTCTGCTCTGGTTTTGACATCTGGTTGCAACAAAACAAGCTACTTCTTCCAGTCTCATGATTTACATTAGATGGGTTCACGTGAGTCGTGACTCGAAATGACAAACGTTGTTCACACACTCTTCTGCAAGGTTCAGATTAGGTTCACCCATTTGGGCTTGGGGCCTTGTTAGTTGGCTGATCAGATATTCCGTCAGCAGCAGAGGGTTTTATTTGCCGGACCTTGAGATGCTTGCTAGCCTGTTAGCTATGCATTTGCCGACCTTGATGTTCTTTGACCCGACCCGTTTCCCTGGTTTTATGGCATGTGTCAATGTTATTCTACGCTATGAGTCTTATCTGCAATGCTATCATTTATATTGTTTTCTAATTTTTAAATTTTTCAATTTTTTAAAGTTTTGATTAAAAATAACACTAAATATAAATATAATAAAATACTATTTATCAAAATTAATCTCTACCAAATAAAATTAAAATTAATCTGAAAATAAGACAGTTTAAATTTAAGAAAAATTAATGAAATTAATTCGAATTAGAATTACTTTATTTTGTCTTAATGAATAAAGAATTGAGTTCCAAGAGTTCGAATCTACCGAACTGGTTGAACTTGACTCCGATCCGATAAAATTTCAAGCAGCTCAAAAACTGAAACCGAACCAGTTGCCAAACCCAATTGGTTGGATGGGTTTGGCTGCTATATTGACATGGTTAATTAGCAAAGCTTTGTATAATTAAGAGTATTTGAATTACAAGCTGAAATCTTGTACAACGACTTGGTCTTCATCAGGAAAAGCACACTTACTGAACTGAAGTATACATTTTACCCAATTACAGACTAAAGTCCATGATTATCCTAAAGTTGATAGACGCAGCTTCCATCATCACTCCTAGCCGTTGGATCAAAGTTTTGTGCTGATGGGTCTGTACAACCTTCAGGAACAGGAATCTTTACCTGTTGTGCTGCTTTGCCTGTATCAAAACATTCTTATCAGAACATAATTTACTTCTCAGAACTTGGCACAATCTGAGCTAGACAGATCAAGGGTCTGACCATAGAAGGAGCCGTTCTTGATTGAGTCATCATTTGCATCTCCAAGTGCTGCCTCTTTCAAGTACTTGTCAGCTAATTGGACTCTCTTCACGTTCTCTTGCTCGTGGACAAGCATGTTGCCATCCTCGAGCAGCTTTGACAGAGTCATCTTTGGTTGCTCGAATGTTGGAGGTCCCTCCTTTGAGTTCACAAGCTTTTTCCCAACACTTTCGACGCCCACACTTGATACCCACTTCCTCACTTCATCATCATAAACTCTGGCCCTAAGAGCACCAAAGAAATCTGCAGATAATAACAATAGATACATCTCTATAAGCATCCAATTCTTGACATCAATCAACATTACTAGTTCTTTTGCATAAGCTTACCAATGGACTGCCCAGGGAATGTGTCAACAAGCTTGATTATGTCCTCCTTAGAAACATTATCAGTCCTGAAGATTCCTGTACAGACACCAATCCGGTCTTCTCTGGTCGGAGCCCAGTAGAACTTCTCCATACGGCCGTCACGGATAAGAGGGGCATACAATGTGGAGAAATCATTGCCGGTGACTATGATCGGAACACGGGGGTTCTCTTCCTTGTTGTACATTCCAGGGAGCTGGACATTGGTGGGGTTATCAGCAATGTTCATGAGGGTAGCATTCACCATTTGATTGTTGACAGTGTACTGAGTAGTTCCACCAAGCCTCCCAGCTCCTGCATCTAGATCATTGATGAAGAGACAGCACATCTTTCCCTTCCTGATAATGTCTGCTGCCTCACGGTACCTTTGCCTGATCAATTTTGCAGGCTCCCCTGCATTTCCACTTTCCAATTCTCCAGCACTCATCACAATTGGGCTGAATTATCACCAAAAGACCAAAGAATTTAAGCATCGTGACCACAGAGTTCACTAGTTAAATTTCTCATACCCTTCTGTCACTTACTTGATTCCCATCTTGGCAAAGACAAGCTCACACTGAAAAGATTTTCCTTGACCCTTGCCTCCCCAGATTCCCAGGATGAGAGGAACCTGCTATGATCACTCCTATGTCACTACTTCCGTGAAATCAAGACAATTTAGGGGAGCTCAAGGACTCTCCAAAATCTCTTTTAACTCACCTTAATGTTTGGGAGGTTCAAGAAATTCTTAGTTATGTGCACAACAACCTTGTCCATAAATGCTGGAGCAATGTAAAATCCATCCATATTATTGTCCATGTACCTGATAGGCTGATATTCAAATTCACAATCACAACTAAGCACAGAACTAACTTGAATAGCAAATCACTAATGAGCTAATCATACTTGGGTAGTATTCAATTTCAGGAAGTTGATGACTTACTGTTTTAGGCGTTGACTGATGTAGTCATAGGAACTCATGACAGCGTAGTGAGTTCCTGATTCCATAGGAGCTTGGAAGAGAGTGTCCACCATTCCTTTACCTCTAGTTATGTCCTGTTGATCATCAGATTCGTCAAACGCAAGGCCTCTCCATTTGTCTTTCGATGTCTGCTTCTCCTCGTCGTACTGCGCAACAACCTTCCAATTATTCCTTGACAAAACCCTCTGACTTGTTACCTTGGAGTTCAGCTTCTTCAAGTTGTTGCCAAGGAACGCCGAGCTCTGTCCTGATGTTTTAGTGACATTCAAATTGAACTGCAGAAAGTATAACGAAAGATCACCATAACGCAGTGTTAGAATTTACAACGGATCTACAGGCTCACACGAGAAGAAAAGCTAGACCATATATAAGCCTAAGTGATGTTTCATCCTAAAACTAATTGGTGATAGGTGGAGTAGCCCACTAGACTTATATGTTGATCTTCTTTCCTCTCTTTATCCAACGAGGGACAAAATTCAGTGGGCTACTCCAACTATCACCAATTAGTTTTAGGATGAAACCTCACTTAAACTTATATGTAGTTTAACTTTTCTTCTCGTGTGGGTCCGTAGATCTATTGTAAATTCTAACACACAGCAAACAGACATGGTTTTAAGCTTGCTCAATAGAAAGTAGAAACTAACAAGCTGACTGAAGTACGTAAACGCAAAAAGGCGGGAAAAACCACAGTACCTGCACCCAGCTGACAGCTCCAACGGTTGAAACTGAAGTAGCCATTGATCCAACGACAAGGGTTTAAAGAGAAGTTGGAGAAGAATACAAAGCTGCTTTTGGAGTGTGTTGTCCCTGAGAAAGAGAGAGGTTCCTGGACGTGTGCTTTATAGAGTCAGGTTTCTTGGAAGTGCAGATAAAATCCTGTGGATTTGGGTTAGGGAATTGCCAGCAACCACTCATTTGGATATTGGCGTTATGATGTGGCATGTAGATTGAGGTTGAGCTTTGTTTTGGGCATCGTAATGGGACTTGGGAGGATTTATGGGGTTTGGGGATTGAACTACAAAACAAAATGGAGACTTCTGGGAACTGGGGCTGATTTCAGGTTAGGCTTTAAGCTCTTCTGTTCTCCACTCAAAATAAAAATTAATTTTGTTCCAAAATTGTCAACTCAATTAGCAAATTGAGAAGGAAAAAAAAATTGAAATTAAGATCTACCAATTGAGATTTTGAGTTCAAGTTCCCATAATTTGAGACATAATAGTTGAATTTGGATTATCACTTAATTCATTAAATAATACTCTTAAGAGAAAAATTTAAGAATAAATTATTCTTAATTTAAAATTATAATTAAGTTCAACTTTATTATTAGTCTATAAAAAATTAAGCTAAATTAAAATTAAAAATTATTTAAATATTTTTTTGTATATTTCAATATTTAAAATTACAATTAAAATTGTAATTTTCAATTTCACAAGTCAGGCAAATGCTTGTCACATTAGTGTCATATCTTATTACTTGCGCACATGCATATTGATAGGTAGACATAACATGTCTAAATCAAACTATTGAGTAACTCAGTGTATTAAGAATTGAAATAACATCGTTTTTCCCACTTAAGAGCTAGACCATTTGTCATCCTTAACATTATTGATAATGTATCATCAAATCTCCAGAAAACTCTGGTGTAACCAAAGAGGACAAAGCTCTGGATTGGCCTGTCTTATTGATGCCTTAACCCGCTTAACCCCAAGAATTCTATGTTGTGACTTGTGATTGGGAGGTGCGGTAACCTCAGGGAAAGAGCCTTGGGGACTGGATACTTCATTTATTGTCCAATTCTGGCAGCAACTTGTTGTCCAGATGGCGGGATTAGGCATCATGGAATACTCAGGTAAAGAGCCTTGAGGACTGGATACTTCTTCGTTTATTGTCCAATTCTGGCAACAACTTGTTGTCCAGATGGCAAGATTAGGCATCATGTAACACATTACGGTACTTTAGTTACATATTATGGATCGAACGTGAAAGGGTAAGAAATGAAAAAATGTAGAAAATACCTAATTTTGATCTCCACAACTTCAAACGAGCTTTTTGAAGTAGAAACGAATGCGAATCCACCACCGTCTTCACGGGAGCTGCTCTCCAAGATGTGGGTAAGCTCTTTCTACAGTTTTCTCAAAACGTAAGCTCTCTTAACGGTTCACAAAATCCTTATGCTTACCATTGACACTAGTAACTGCAAGAGACCTTAACCTTGATATATAGCTTTCATATTGGGCTTCCCCATCATAGGCATCATATGGATCCGGTTCACACTAATTAGGATCCATTTTTTACCCGAACTTTGACCCATTGATTTAGATCATTTATTGAGCTACTTTATTATCTTTATCTGGATCAAATTACGTAACTTAACTGATAAGTTATTAAAAAACCCAAAAATGCAATTAATAGTTGTCCAATTTTATGAGATAAGACAAAATTGTCCTCATTCTCCCCCTTAGACAAGCATTAATTGCAGTTTTGACTCTAGTTTAAAAACTCGGTTAAGCCACGCTACTGAATTAGTCGACTAAGTTTTAAAAAATAAAACATTTGATCCAAAGATAACGAAAGTCCATCATTCCGTCCTGTAAGGCTTTCGATACCGAAAAGTATCAAATGCATGTTTCATATGTGACACATATCCAATACAATCATGTATACCTAATACCTCACTAATATGAATTGAAAAATGAAGTGTGGCAAACTAGGATGATACTTTTATGATCTAAATTATATTATCCTCGTTTGTAGGTCTCGATTTCTCCAACTTTATACTAAACTGCATTAGAGAAATCATGTTTTCTCTCACCAAATGCTAAACAATATTAGAGAAAACTTATTTCCTCTCAACAAATGCTAAACTACATTAGAGAAAACCTTTATGTTGTCCAACTTAATGCTAAGCCGCATTAGAGAACCTTTATGGGATTAAAACTTATATCCCTTACGTCATGTTAAACTTCATGAATATCCGTATAAAGCTGTATGTGTCTAAATGACATAGGCATAAGTTCAATCTATATTTATACCCAATGACCTTTAAATGCTTAAGATGGACACAAATTTTAAGACTTTTATATGTATTATGACAATATAAGATAACACGTATTATCGAAAATAAACGATGATCATCTTTATTGATGAACTATCATACCGTCATAATACATCAAATGTATAAATGTACATGGAGGAAACATAACTATCGCCTAACTAACAGTGTCTAAGGATGTCAAAACACCCATACTGTATACTTGTGCCACAAACACAAGTGGGAAAAGTCCTTTAGTTAAAGGATCGACTAACATTTTTTCAGTCCTTAAATGTTCCAAACCTTAATGTCACCTTCTCGTATCAAGACCTTTATGGCCAAATAATTGACCTTTAAATGCTAAGGCCCTGTGATATTCTTTGTTGTTATTAAACAACATAGCAAGAAGATTACCACAATACAACCGAATGGGTCTAGCCATTGAATCAACCACAGATAACTTAGAAATCAAGTTTTTGAGTTAAACCGTCTGTGAAGCAACCTCATAGCATGCACTCTGCATGCATGATCGAGGAAGTCACCCATGTCTACTTGATACTCTTCCACTATATTGTACCATCTACAAACTTAAAACATGTAACCTTAAGTAAACTTTCGATCATCCAGATACATAGCTAAATTTGAATATGAATTCCCTACGAGGTTTAGTCTGTCGATTGTGTTATATGTCAACATATAATTCTTAGTTCCTTTAAGTATCTCAACACTCGCTAGCTTGCATTCTAATGGTCTACACCTGAATTAACCAGATATTGACCAAACAGTCAAACAGTAAATGCAATGTCCCACCTAGTACATAGCCAAACATACATCAGGCTATCAACCGTACTAGTACGGACCTCATAACCTCTCTCTTTACTTTATTCTTTGGATATTGTGCCAAAGATTATCTCTCACTATGAGAGATAGGTGCTATGACAGGTTTATAGCTAACCGTATTGAACCTTTGTAACACATACTCAATGTATATGCTCTATGAGAGGCCTGATGAGTGTTGAGATCTGTCCTAATGAATCTGAATACCTAAGACAAAAGATGTTATGTCAAGGTCTTTCATGTCAAAGTTTTTGACCAAAAGTTGTTTAACCTTATACAACACGGTCAAGTAATTTGATGTGAGTAATATATCATCCACATGTAGTAATAGGAAGATAACTTTGCTCCCTCTAACATCATAGTTCAAGCATCTTTTAATTTTATTTTCCATGAAGCCGAAAGAGGTCATAACCTCATCAACTGTAAGATATCACTTTCGGGAGGTCTAAAGTAAACCATATATTGATTTGCATAACGCGCAAACCATGTCAGTTCCATCTGGATCCTGAAACCTTTTAGGTTGTTTCATACAGACCTCTTTATACGGGTCTTTACTCAGGAAAGCAGTTTTGATAGCCATCTGATGTAACTCTATATCATCATGAGCTACAATGGCCTTAATCACTTAAAATGTATCCTACGAGGATTTGAGAGAAATGGTAACATCAAAGTTAACCTTTCTCCTTGACTGAACCATTAGGCAACTAAGCCAGCCTATAAACCGCTGAACTCTATCCTGAAATCCTTGAGGTCTAATCTTCATTTACAACTAACGAGTTTGCAGTTTCGCTGTAAATCAACTAGCTCTCAAACCTTATTATGCTTCATGGATTGCATCTCATCATTCACTGCATCCCACCACACATCCGCATTGGGTCCAGAAACAACTTCTGTAAAAGTAACTGGATAAAAAACATTTATACTTATGTTATATTATACTTAATCTTTTAGTTATAGATTCTACTTATTTCATTCATTTTTTC
>JAOSBL010000187.1:99942-114521 GCA_027568915.1 Erythroxylum roraimae
TTCGGACTAACTGTTTGAATCATGAAAATAATCTTTTTAGACCAATGATCAATTTTACAATTAGATGAGATCTTTCCCTTAAATCAGAGTTTGATAATCTTAACTTTCTCAATTTTAAATTCAGTTGATTTAATTTGTTTTCGTCTTCTTTTCAGTTAATTAGTTATTTAATCAAAAACCCTCCATTTAATTTTCTTGCTTGAAATTAAGAAACTAGTGTTAAGTTCTCTAAGGATTCGACTTAGTTCCACGACTACTACAAAAGTTTGGAGAATCGGTATTATTTTGAGGGCTTCGACAACACAACCAGTCCCATGTTTTTTGGAAGAAGAAAGCAGTGAATCCATCCTTTTTTAATTTTATTTTAAGTTCTACAATTTTATTCAATATTTATTGTATACCGATTTTATGACGATCTAATACCAATTAAATTTTTTAAACCTTAAACTTCTTATTTTATCAGTTTAATTTTTAGTCCATTTTTTAAAACATTATTTTTCATTACGATAAAGTGGAAATCTATGATGTAGTTGCATTTTGTTTATAAAATAAAAGAAGACAAAGGTACACATTTAGGTGCAATGAAAGGATACATTTACATGGTTGAATAATGAGTTGTTCTTGCTTACTCTGTTTCAAAACATAATAAGATGTTGAAAGGTGATATCATAAGAAAATAAAAGTGAAATACTAAAAATATGTATAAATTATAGTTTCAACTTGAGTAAATAAATTAAATTAAACTTTCATTTATTAATATATCTTTTAATTTATACATTTTATGTGGTATTAATATTACTAATTTGTAAAGATTTTAATTTTATCAAGAAGTTATTTGTAACAAAAGAGATTTCCACAATTTTTAAGTGGGAGTCCAAAGCCCATGATTGTGGATTGATCAAATGAGACAAAGTTGTTTTAGTCAAATAAAATATAAATTTGAATAAATAAACAAAAATGAATAGAAACGTAATAAATTGGAGTCTACTAATGAGTCAATCCGACTTAAATTTGTTTGAAGTCTCCAAAGTTTAATTTTTAAAAACCTCTAAATTCGAACTTGTTCATGCTTTGAATAATTCAGTCTTTAAACAATTTTTTGGGCTTTGAATTTTTATAATTTATTTTAAGTTAAAATATTAAATTTGAATTAGGATCAAATTAGACCGAATTCATGTTTGAACTTTATCAAATTTGAGTACGAACTTAATTATTTATCCTTTGTATACATATTATACTACAAATTAATTATCTTGTTTATGTATATATATATAAGCGTTTTAGATATAGTTAAATAATTGTTCCAATAGCTACGATCAAATGGTAACAAAGGATAGGAAATGATAATATTTATTAATTTATTTTAATATCTTATATAATATTATTTAATAAGTTATTAATTAAAATTATTTTATTTATTAAAATAAATAATTTAAAATTAAAATTTAATTATAAATTAATATTTATTTTTAGTATATTTAATTATTAAATACCATTTTATTTAAAACTGATATATTTTGAAGATATTGTAAATTTAATTATATTAATTCAATTAAATTTATTTAATTTAATTACAAAAATTAAATTAAATTGAATTGAATTATCTGTAATTCATATTAATAATTAATTTTAGTTAATTAAATATAAAATATTAAATTAAATTATTCTTATTAATAATTAATATATTAAATAATTAAATAATATTTATTTAGTTTATAGTAAATCAAATTATAAAAGAAGGTTAAAAAAAACTCATTTTGACGGTTTTCATAATGGGGTCACAGTCACGTTCTTACAACCTAAAGAAAATCATAAATTAAATGTTTATTGCAACTATAACATTTAGTAAAGTGAAATTACATTTTGAATTTCAGAATCATCGGATTATATTAAACATTTCAATGGTATAGATTCTATTATTAGTTCTAATTCATAATCTAAATTGACTGTCGGAATTTGGTAGGAATTCTCTGTGGCGGAGTCACAGTTTCGTAATGGTTGCAGCCTCTAATCTTGACCTGTACAAGCCCCTTCTCCTGTCTCGCCGTCACTACCTCGCAACACTGTCTACGTGGTGCCTGCACAAATTGTCCAGATCAGACTCATTATGTATAGTATACCACACGGCACGAGTTCCACGAATTAATGTATATAATAATACCCCAAACACACGACACCTTCTCTCCTATCGTCCAATAATTGCGGAGAACTGACATAAACTGTACTTTGTTCGTGTCATAACGACATTCGTTTCGCAATGTGTTTGGGAACCTAAAAAAGTCTCAACTAAAAGGTTCGCGAGGGAAACTAAAAAGTCTTAACTAAAAGGTTCGTGAAACATACTCAACCCAATTTAGGCTTATTAAACGATGTCTGTCCTACACTCTCTTGACAAGTAACCATGATGGTCCGGTGATATTCATCAACTACCTTAACGTGTTCCTATTCCTATGACCTATACAGCTTTTGATTAGGTCGTCTGATGATTAGAAGTATCGTATTAGACTTAGCAAAATGACTAATGCCTTAATCAGTACACACTACACACACTTTGACAATTAACCATGATGGTCCGATGATATTCCTTAATGTGTTCCTGTTCCTCTGACGTATACAGCTTTTGAGTTGGTCGTCTGATTGATTAGAAGTATCGTATTAGACTTGGTAAAATGACTAACCGAGTTGAATTTTCATTTACAATTTAACTAACTCAAATTTATAAATTAGATTTCAAAATTTTATGAAACTTAATCAATTATCATTTTTATATCTAATTCATAAAGTTATATTACTAGAAAATGAAGTTAACCCATTATTTTTCTTCAAAAATTTAGGAATTTTCACAATAGAGAGAGCTATGGGTATGGGCAAATTAACTTAAATTTAGACTTAAACTCATAATTTCAGGAGACCTAACTTAATCTATTATGCTTCTCATATCTAATCCAACAGGCTATGTTACTAAACAAATAAAGTTAACCCATTATTTTTCTTCAGAAATATAGGAATTTAACCCTATGACTCTAACTCAAAGTGACAATGGGCATAGAGCCACAGACGCTAATGGAATGTGGACAAATAGGAACAACCAGAATGGCCACACTAAGTTAACATTTCCAAGAACCAATTACTCTTATGTTGAACGAGTGCACGAAAGTGAAACAAGATTGGGAGGAGAGTTAGCTTAGCTTACCTTATTCCAGGTGTCAGGTTTCAGAGTGGAAGCTGTCACATCGACGAATTGGACGGCCACAATAGCCTTATACTCTGGTTGGTCACAAGTTTGATTTATATCCACAGCATACCTCTTGTACCTTGTCAAGGTCTCTTTCTGACCCGAACTCTCGACACCGTCCAAGAAATACACAACCGGTTTCTCACACGAGTCGGAGCTTACCATCTGGGTATTGAACGTAAATGGACCATTTCTCCGAGTCTTCCATGTTTGGAATGTCTGAAACGCTGTCTCCAGCTGCTTTGCCGTCTTCAGAGATGGGTATAACTGAACAGTATAACCCCAAGAAACCGAAACCGACCAATTACGGGTCAAATCGTAGCAGAAACTGTGTTGTAGGGTCCGACCAGGATCCATTTTATAAGGTTTGTTTAGCTTCTTAAGTGAGAAAATCGGGTTCAGTTCTGGAAATATTGGCTTCACGTAGTCTAGATGGTGGAGTGAGACCAAAGGCGCTAGTGGGTGAGCAGCTAGTAAACCATACGGATCTCCTCTTATGTCAAGCTGAAATTTAAACAATTTTCATATACATTAACAATGGAAGCTAAGAACAAGCTGCAGAATTCCTGAAATAGAAAAGTAATTAACGGTTGAAACCTGATGGAAACCAAGTTCTCTGGTGATAGGAACACCAATCTCACTTAGACAACCCTGAACCTTCTGATCAGACCCGTAAAAGGATGCATATCGATCAATGCAACCATCTAAAATCCTGACAAGCTCTTTCGCTAGGGGATAACTAATTGCAAAACCACCGCCACCGTAAGCCATTGTGTAGGAATGTACCACATCCTGTTCGACACTCTCCGAATTCGCACCGATGTAATACATTTCGTTATGATCGTACTTTCCTAGGACCGTAACTAAGTTCTCGACGAAAAACACCGTATCATCATCTCCCATAACGAACCACCTCACGTTCTCTAACCCCAACTCGAAGCTCTCCTTAACAATACGGGCAAGTCTCACCGCTGATCGATGCCCGTACCAGCAAGTGTACCTAAACCTCGACGTGTCACCGGAGACTGCATACGGGGGCGAATTCTCAGGCCACGTATCTTTCTCCGATGGCTTCTCGTCCAGCCAGACGTAACCACGAGTCACGTTTGGCCTCCACCACAAGTCGCTGTAGTGCCGGCGTTTGTTCCATGTTTTAGCTGAACCGCCGATGCCGAACAAAATATGGGATATGTTAGTTTTTCCCCGGAATATTTCTGGGGGAACACCGTCGCTTGTCAATTTTCTCTGGTCTGAGATGGAAGCTTGATCGCATTCCGGGCAGCCTGTCAACTGAGGTTGAGTGGATAAAGCAGAGTAGAAGACGAGAGAAATTGAGACGACGGTACTGATAGCTAAAGCTGCTTTAATGAATAGAGAAAAGACATCACTTGCTTTGACTGCTGACAAAACGAAGGTATTCCAAGCTTTGAAAGGGTCCTGAATTCTCTGTCTCGGGGAAGCCATATACCTTCAAGGGAAAGATTTTAACTTTCGTCCCTGATTTTCAGAGATAGATACAGGTTCGCGAGTTAATGGCGGAGAAAGCAGAGCATAGTCCAAGGCTTTTAGACTTTTAGTGCTTGAAACACCTTCGATTTTGGTAGGCAGATAACCTTCTTGTGACTTACCAAAAGGTTTAGAAAATTTAACAACAAGATTAAGCTTTTATAGGCCCGACGTGTGCTCAAATTAGTAATTAGAAGGAATTCTTCACATTTTTTATTTTTATAAAATATTATTATTAAAAGGAGTTCTTCACATTTTTATTTTATTTATTTTAAAAATTGTTTTGTATTTGGCGATTCAAAACGAGCCATGCAAGTCATTAAATCACAATATAAAATTTATTAATAAAATAAAATAAAATAAAATACATTATATTTTTATTATTTAATAACTTACTAATTATAAATATGAAATCTCTTCAAATTTTGCGCTTTAACAAGATTTCAACTAATTGTTAATATCTTACTAGAACTACTTAATAATTATAAGTGGCCATAAATTATATGCCATGTATTCCTCTCCTTTATTTTATTACAACAATTGATCTTATGTTTTATTTAACTAAAAATTTTTGTCTGAATTTAGGTATCTTCATTTCACATGTTTTATATTTTTTTAACGCAGTCAAAGATTTTGATACAAAATTTTAAAATTAAAAATACGGATATCATCCCCTCCTTTAATAAAAGCCATTATTATAATTTAAGGTATATTTCATTTGAAATGTTCTTGAATGGGAATATTATATACGCTTCATGATCTCATTGGTGGTACCAAATCATCATATCCCATGTAAGATTTCGAGTTTAATTAATATAAGAGCTACCCACAACATAAGTGTAAAAAAAGAACTTTTTGTTATAATTGAACTATTTTTTCTTTTTTTTATTACAATTGATCTTATTTTCGGTTTAACCAAAAGATTTTGCTTGAATTTACGTATCTTCATTTCACATGTTTTAGATTAGTCAAAGTTAAGTTTTTGACACATAGTTTTAAAATTAAAAATATGGATATTCTCCCTCTTTTAATAAAAATTAGTAGTGGAATTTAAGACATTTTTCATATGAATTCTTTTAAATGAGTATATATTAAAACGATGTTGTTTTAAATTAAAATATTAAAACGATGTTGCTTTATCATTATTTGTTTATAGTTTGTCTGTTGACTCGTAGCCAGGCCGAGGGTAGGTATATTAGTACAAACTCAACATACCTCGTACAAGGAAGGGGGTTTAGTTAACCTAATAGCCAACCACTACATAGGTGTAACAAAGAATATATATTGTCTTATAATTGAACTCTTTTTATTTTCCTTTTTAGTACAATTTATCATTTTTTATCACTTTAACTAAAAAATTTTGTTTGACTTAACTTATTTTCATTTCACATATTATATACTTTTTTTAAATAAGTCAAGATTAATATTTTCACACAATTTTTTCGGTATTGATATTTTATTACTTTGCTTTTGATAAGATGACTTATAGAAATTACAAAGTTGAATCCTATATTATTGACTTATTTTTCTTTCTTTCTTTAACCTTTTCATTAGGGATAACATTTTAATTCGGAGTCTATCGTATTCGATTTGAAATTAGTAAGTTTGATTCAAATTGATTAGGTTGTGGGTTGAATTCAAGTATATATTTTTAACTTTCGAGATTTGAATTGGATTTGGGCTTAAGTTACCTAACTCAACCCAGCTCGAAACTAAAAAATATTATATATGAATAATAACATTTTAAGTAAAATAATTTTATTTTTTAATTTTAAATTAAAAAAGAAAACAGTTAAATTTAACCCGAATTTGATTTAGCTTTGGACCGCCTAAGCCCAATCAAGCTCAAGCCGTTCGAACTAAAAGCTTCAAGCCCGTTTAGGCTTAGACGTGGACCAGTACTAATCTCTTTAGTATCTACTCCAACATCTAGAATTAATTGATCTTATTACTTCAAGTAGGAACAATGCAAGTTTACTACATAGTAGAGGTTATTAGCTTATAGAAATTTTACTATACTTTTATTTAAAAATAATATTGTTTTTTTTATTTTCAATAAAATTACAAATACACATGACTTCAAGTAAAAAATCACTTAACAAGAATATAGAACAGTTTCAAAGGTAAAGTCATTCATATGATTTGTTCTTGCACAGGCTCCGGTTTTAATGTCCAGCCCAAGCTTGTAAGCTATATTTGATCTTTTAAGGCCCAGAGTTATATGTGGCTTCAGTTTCTCTTCATAGTTCACGCTCATTTTTTTCCTGTAAATGGAACATAATAAGTATATTCAATCCTTTTTTCTTTCTTATACTAGAAAATACTTTTAAAAGAAAATTTTAATTAAAATATTTAATTTCAAATTTAAACTTTGGAAAGATATGATTTTTACTCAGTTGGTAACTCATCAAGTTATTAAATTTATATTTAAAATTGACAATCTTAACCCGTCTTGAAATTAATTATTAGCTAAATTTAAAGGTAACAAATTAACTTTAAATTTAAAGGATTTAAATAGCCCATCCCCCAATACAAAACAATATCAAACATATGCCACTTGGGGTTAGACAATTGACCTCATTTTGTTAGCTTTATATATATTATTGTATTGAATTTGAACTCTTTTATTCTTTATCACTAAAATTTAGGAAAAATAAGATTGATTTTTTTTTTGTTTGAATTAACTTGTCTACATCCCACATCTTATATGCTTTTTAAATAAATCAAAATTAAGATTTTGACAACAAATTTTAAAGTTAATAATATGAATATCCTTCTTTCTCTTAATAAAAATTATTAGTGGAATTTAAGATATATACAATGTCATGCATTTAAAATACTCAATTAGAAGATCAAGTTATCGAATAAGGTTTGAAGGTAGATCATATACTAATAAGGATACCAACGATCTTTTCAAGAGAAGTCGACCACATAAGTCTGTGTTGAAGGATGATTCCAAGTTGAGTCAAAAATATGTTGATAAGTGGTTCCCATTTTTTCTGTTTTCGTTGGGTAGTGTTGAAGTATAACTTAATTTTAGGACTTATGTGTTTGTTCTTAGTGAGTAATTTTCTATTATTAATGGTCTTAGTTAGCAAAATGAATGTTTTCACCTATTTAAAGGTTGCTTTCAATAATGAAAGTATTTGTGACATTTTGGCAAAGTGTGTTTTGTATGTTACTATCCAACAAGTTTGGTATAAGAGTAATTTTGATCTTGGGCTTGTGAGAGAGTATGAAAAAAAGGTTCGCTTGCAAAGTTTTTTGCCTTGTCTTGTCTCCATCACATACTTTTTTTCGTTTTTCTCCGTAATAACTTATCAAAAGCAAAAAGGAGGGAGAGTGTAGAGTAAAACTAAGTGTGTGAAACTATTCAAAATCTTAGCATTTCTTTTTCTTCCTCCTCCAACAAACATCGGGAGCAAAAGAATAAGGAAAACAAATAACTCTAGCTTTGAGATCCATAAGCTCGAACTCTATGCCATTAATTCCAATTTTCTAAGGAAAAACTTATCAATTTTGGAGCAATCAAATTGAGACTTTGCTTAAGTCTCAAGATCTTTGAGATTTTGTAGAAATGTGATATGAAGATCTATATGAAGAAAATCGGTTGAGAGAGAATCCGAAGAAGGATTCAGAGGCATTTGTGATAATCCAACAAGCTGTTCATGATAACATTTTTTTTCTAGAATTGCAACAACTATTACTTCTAAAGAAGCTTGAAATATTTTAAAGAAAGAATTTTAAGGTGATTCAAAAATAATTAAAGTAAAACTTCAATTTCTTTGTCGAGAATTTGAAACTTGAGCATGAATGGAGGAGAATTAGCGCAAGATTTCCTTTCTAGAGTATCTATAATTACTAGCAAAATGTGTTCATTTGGTGAAAATATTACTGACCAAACCATTGTTGCAAAAGTGTCTAGGAGTTTAACTCCTAGATTTGATCATATAGTAGTAGCTATTGAAGAGTTTAAGGACTTGAATATATTTTCATTTGATGAACTAATGGACTCTCCGCAAGCTTATAACGTAAGAATAAACAGATCACTAAGAAAGAATGATGAAAAGACATTTCAAGTGAAAGGGGAGTCATCAAATAAAGTTGATTAGTATGAAAAATCAATAGGAAGAGGTCAAGAAGGAGGAGGTTTCTGAGGTAGAGATCATGGTCGAGGATGAGGCCGAGGTTGACATGGACAAGCAAGGTAGTCTTACGGTAAAAACAAAGGCAACAAAAATAGTATTCAATGTCATCATTGCAAAAAGTTTGGGCATATAAAAATTGATTATTAATACAAGGATAAGCAAATGAATTTTATAGCAGCTGAAAATGTTGAGGAAAGTAAACTTTTTATTGCTTATTATGATGAGGTTCATTAATAGTGATTACTATAATCATATGACGGGAACAACATCTATTTTTAAGGAGCTTGATGATACTTAAAAGTTTAATGTCAAGCTTGGTGATAACAAAAGTATTAAAGTTGAAGAAAAAGGCACTGTGGCAATCAACACTAACAATGGTAAAATTAAGCTTCTTGACAATGTACAACTTGTTACTACTTTGGCACATAATTTCTTAAACATTGGACAATTAATGGTTGATGGGTACTCATTATTTTTTGATGATGAAGCTTGTGTAATACAACTTATATTGCAACTTATTTATCCAAAAATCTAAAAAACTTTTGTTGCAACTTATGATTCTAACTTGCATATAATATTCTTAAATGACAGTTTCATTAAATAAGTTTCCTGATTTAATCAAAACTCTTAACCGAATCGGAGAAAGAGAAAATTACATTTTTCGTTTCTATTATCAATGTTGATGAAAATTAGAAACAGAAAGTAGTAGTACAATTTACTAATAATGTTAATGGATTCCTAATAAAAACTCAACTTTCACGATCTTCTAGCTACAACAGTTACTCTAATAAAATTGTGAAGAAGCTTAACAGGAATATCAATTCTTATAAAATGCATCAGCAGATTAAGAGTGATCTTCATCAAGTCAAAAATAAATGCTTTAGGCAGGAACATAAAAGAAGAAGGCATTACTCAGAAACATGTTCCGAATTCTGATAATTAAGATGTACCAACTTTTCCATTTTCATCGGAAGCTTATAGACTTTATGAACCAATAACAAAGTTTAAAATCTCAGGGGACTTTGTAAGCAATTTCCACAGTCACTTCGTTGCTGCCTTTCTCAAAGTCACATTTCCATATGCATTAATGGTAAAGATCCAAATTTTCAGTTGATAAGACGCACTTGCACTACGGGAAACTTTCACTGAAACTGTTTGTTTTCAGGATCTACATCGATCTGAGCAAAACAAACCGGTGCATATACACTGGTCAACAATGTACAGAAAAAACAAAAAAAGCTAAACGCATTGTCCAATGTCATTTGATCCTTATTCTGTAGTGGCATTGTTTAGATATAGAAAGAATGTTTTGATCTGGATCGTGTTTAAAAGCTATCAATATAAAGTGATATTAACTTTCCATGCATCTAAGCTTCCATGTTATTGCAGAAGCTATTTCTTCATGAATCAAAGTTATTTATATAACGATTCATCTTCATTCGGACGCAGTAATTTCTTTTTCTCATCTAAGTAGTATGAAAAGCTTCATGGATTTGAAAAAGAAGTTCAAAACCTGACTGAAAACTAAGTAAGCTGGATGATGGGAGGAATATCTAGATTCATTCCATCTTTTGTCAAGTTCCAAGCTTATAGTTCTGAAACAGTTTCATATACCTATAGATAATCAGGCAATTTCTAGCTTGATGAAGCCTTGAAAAATCGAAATTATGTAGAACTATATATGTTCAAGTAATCATCATTCTCCAAACCAAAGTTGGGAACAACTTTAAGAAGGAAATAAATCCCATTTTTCATCTAATGATTTTAACGTTGAAGTTGCACAAACTATGAAGAAGAAGTGAAATTAAAAGAAAAACCATCTCTGTTACCTTCCATTTCCAACAGATATTGTTCGTCAAAAGCTCAGAAGAATTCTCTGATACTGTTACTTTGCGTCGATGTATCATGTGGTTCAGGCCCTAACCGAAGTTCCAGGTCCACTTCTTCTTCCTTGGACGAGCCACGCCCTAAGTTTATCATTTCTTCATTTCCATCTGTTTTCTTTGTATCCAAAAAAAGAGGTAGTTGTTGAAGCTCTTCATTACCTTTGTTTCTTTTAATTGCATCATCTTCTGCAGACAAAGAGACTTCTGGATTTTTAGAGATATGATCTTTTTCTTGACTAGATTCAGCAAAACCTAAATTTTTCTCCTCAGAAACATCAGGTGGGTTCTTTGATCTACTGATGTCTAAAGAGAGCAAGTTTTCGTTGGAGGCTTCTCTAAGCTTTGCCCTATCTCTTCTATGGATGTTCATATGACCTCCTAATGCCTGAGCGTTAGAGAAACCTCTTCTGCAAAAAGCACAAGTGTAAGACTTACTAACATGGCTTGAACTCCACACAAACTCAGATTTTCTTATGCTTGGCTTATTAATCTCCATATTCAAGCAAACAAGTTTTAAAGGAAGTGTAAGGAAAAAAACAAAGGGACAGAGGCAAACAAATCAGAGGTTGTCGACAAGTTGTTGTCACAAAAAGTTTTTCAAGTGCAAATATATGGCAGGCTGACATGAAAAAACAAATTATGGTCTATTTCTGGTTCCGCACATGTTTCTCCTTTTATTTTGACCAAAATGCCCATCAAGGCTGGTCAAGTTTTAGCTATCAATCAGAAGAACCATTTCTGAGATGAATTTAAATATTTAAGAATTAAGTCGGTAATGGCATGCAGGGCTGACGACTGTGTCATCCCACAAGCAAAGCAAAGCAATGCCTTGGGAAACTTGGCCACTGGAAAATTTTCATAGAATATTAAACGTAGGATTAATAGTAATACTACCGTATAAGTTTGAAAAAAAATAAAAAGAATAAACACATGAGACTCTCTGTGGTTTAATGTATCGTATTAATTATTTTAACAAAATTCTTATATAAACAAATCAAAAGTGTAAAGAGTGTTTTTAATAATTTTATATTAAATCACAAAAAATCTCATTACTTTAAAAGGTGAAACTTAATTAAGACAAAAACTCGTATATGTACAACTTTCAGAGACTGAAAAGTTACAGTTGGAGCATCTAAAGTCTGGCATACGGGGTTGGTGCATGATAGGACAGTTGGACTTGTTCATCCATCAGCAGTAGTAGAGGTGTCTATATAGAGTATGGTACATCAAAACAAAGTTGGAAACATCTACAACAACCTCAGAGTACCCCGGATAGCTCGTCTAATGTCTTTGTATGTGCCCGACTTTTTTATGTTTTTCTTCAGTGTGCGCACGCTGGATTTGAACTTCTTACAGGAGTCAAGAGCCTCCGTAGTTCCGTGCCCTCTTGAGATTGTTAAGCATTTTTGAAAAAATAAAACTACAAAAGGGAAAGGCAATTACTAATTAACTCTATGAAATTTAATTCCAAATAATGTTATCATCTCTATGGAACTCTAATTACTTCCTTAATTTGAAAGGGTTAGCAATTGTTTATTTTACTTAACAACAACCTTTCTATTAGTTTGAAGTAATGCTGCGTTAATATTAGACTTTATCAGACTCAGCGTGTCAACGAGATTTTAATCGGTTATTGTTGTTAAATTAAGATTGAGAAGGAGGATTCCAAACAATGTTATTAACTTGCTCTTAAATGTATTGCTCCACCAAAGAGCAACAAAGCAGATGCTTTATTGTTTCAACGTGATTAACTGCAAATATTAGATAAGCTTACCATATGTGGTTAAAGACCAACTCGAAATCTGACTCAAGTATCAAAAGTAAATGGTTAGAAAAATATAACCTTGTGACATCTTGATAAATTTATCAATATATATTATCTAGTACTTACTTTTTTACTATTGGAAGATTAGATGCAATGTACTTTCACAATTCATATGACTTCCACAAGTGTTGTGATCGAATAATTTATGATACTCTTAGATGTGTAGCTAGTTGACTTATGCAGTAGTAAGTAATCCTACGAAAGAAAACTCTTGTTTTTTTTTTCAAGTCAACTCAATTAAGAATAGGGTTTAGAAGCGAAGCATTTACAAAAAGATTTTTTAAAAAAAAGCTTGTTGAGTCAAGACTAAAACAGGTTTTACTCGATAAACTTTAGTAGCTAAGCTGTTGGCTTCATCCTGGGGGTATATAATGGCAAGTGCTTGTACATAACATTACAAATCCTATTAAGGATTCGTTTTGGTTTCATTTTGATACAATTGATTTGGCCGTCTTTGGACAAAATAGGACGTATGTGTCTTGTCCAATAGCCACTCCCTAAATTTTTCTAATAAATGAAAAGCACCCTTTGTCTCCTCCTATCTGTCTATTCTATAATTAGCTTTCCTCTTCTTTTTGCCTAATCAATTTTCAAAAGAAACAAACAAAATATTATATATAAATGTTCTTCATTGTCACGATCAATTTGGCCGGAGTTTCAAATTATTTTGATTTCAACTGCGTCTAATCTTTGACCAAATATGGCCATGATTTATGATGTGAGTAAGGAAGAAATGCATTAATTTTGATTAGACGTGAACTTGTCTCGTTAATTAATTGATTATGTCGGGATTTGATTAATTAAATTTGGGTTTTGATAAATCAATTATTATGTTTTATATCAGTTTGGTGCTTGTCAATTGTAATTAAGCTGAAATCATAATCTCCTTTTTCAGGTTTTGTAAGTGTTTAGAGGATCCATATATTGCATTGTTAGAACGGTGATGATAGGACTGAAATTCGATTGAAAATATGCTTAAATTATACATGATCATGAAATGAAATAGATAAGTTTGATGAATCGACCTTGATTGATTTGTTCTTTGTTTCTCCTAATTTTATATTCCCGACATCACCGTCCGCTAGAGCTTAGGTGGGGTTCAACAGCTCTCCTTGATGCGACACTTCCCGGTGATATGTATCGATCGGTAATCAAAATAATGTTGTTATCAGACGGAAATTGTAAGAGTGGTAACGATGACCTATAATTTTGAAGAAGATGGTCCAATCCGTACTAACATATGTTAGAATCTATCAATATTATTTACATCGATTTTACAATTTAATTTTTAATTATTTGTTTAAAAGATATATTATATTTTATATACTTAGTAAATTATTTGGTATATTTTTTAAAAAATAGTTCTTATAAATTTTACTGATAAAAAAGAATATCAACAATATAGAATTAAACAATATAGACGTAATGAGGCTAGAATTTGGAATCTTTTGACAGATTTATGAGAATGGAACTTATGGAAATGATTTACGAGTGTGGAAATTATGGAAGATGAGTGTCATGTAAATTAAAAATGCACAGCCCTATTTACCGTCCAAGTTATCATGATAAAAAGTCTAAAACAGGGATATGTAGGTGCGAGGAGCTAGTTGTGATCACGTTTGATCTTGAGGCCACTATTAAACACAAACATTGATGTATTAACCGACTATTTCATCATCACTTACACAAATTCATTTGCAAAAATCAATGTTTTTAAGAAAGAAATGTGAGACACGTGGAGACACTATGTGCCTGACCAACCGACAGTCACATTAGTTATATAAAAAAACTGTCCTGTGTATGTCGTTTTAATTAACTATATGTCTTTCATAGAATTAGGGGATATCTTTCATGTCTTATCATTGGACATGGGTTTGGAGCACTAATTTTTGTTAGAAATCTCAGTGTCGGGATCTTCGATTCAGCCCATGAAAATGAACACTCTCTAATTCTTTCTATCTTGGCCAACAGAATGTGCA
>JAOSBL010000187.1:136641-146900 GCA_027568915.1 Erythroxylum roraimae
CCTGGTACGCTTGGGCCATAGTTCCAGGGTACCACAGTACCTAGCATCGCGGGCCCAGAGAGCTCGGATGCTACAATATCGATATATTTATTTCAAATATAGTATTAGGTCCCTAAGCTCCTTTTAACTTTTATGATATATGCTATCAATTAAGGGATTGAGAGCTTAGAAGAACTCCAAAACATAGAATGTTCAAACTTTTCTAAGCAAGACCATCAATGGTAGGAGGTACACCGATCTCTTTCGTATCCATTTATTTATGATTATAGCATATATTAATATTGAATTAGCTTACATTTGATGTAAGAGCATGTTTATTATTCGCTGCCTTTATATTGTCTGAATTCTTGGTATTTATTTCCTATTTATGTTTTGACGTCAAAATAATTTAGGGGCATTTCTACGTTGTTAAGAATGTCTTTGATATTTGAATGGTGTTTTTAATACACTGTTTTTTTTAGATTTTGCTTTAAAGAGAGGGATTAAGGAATTATTTATAATCCTATTTTTCAAAGTATTTGTGAAAACTAACATTATGAATTGTTTAGAGATCCGATTATGTCAAATTTTTGATTTAAAACATTTGATTTAATATAAATGGTTGAGAATGAATCAGGTAAAAAAAACAAAAACTCAAATAATCCATAAAATGTTTAATTAATTAGGGAATAGCCACAGTAACCCTAATTAAGCAAAATTATATATTAAATTTTAGGATCATATTTAGTATAAAGACATTACTTGTAATAGTTAATATAATAAAATTTATCCCATATGAATTTTTATAATACTTGAATGATTAATTAGTATAAAATATGAAATTATTTTTCCTATAGGTATCAGGAAATGGGATATGATTTGATAGTTTTATCATGAAGTTTAACATAAATCTGCTTAAATTAATTTAGTCCACAGGCAACTTTTATGTCTTTTAATATATGTTCTACACTGGTAAAGCATATATATTATTTGTTAGCTACAATTTATTGATAAGTAGTATCTATGTTTAAATTATGCAACTGTTCAAACTATTAGTTTCTTTTATACAAGTTATGAAATTCCAAAATTGAGGGGTAAAAACTATAAGATTTGGAAGGAGAGAATTCTTCTTCATTTGCAGTGGATGGACATTGATTATGTTATCTGGAAAAAAAATATCACCTAGCATAACTGAGGCCAACACTTTAGCTCAATTGCTCTTTATAAACATTGGGAGCAATCTAATCGCCTACGTGTGATGTTCATAAAGACCAAAATTTCTACCAGTATTCGTGGTTTTATAGAACAACATGATAATGTCCGTGCTTTGTTGAATGTTATTGATGAGCAATTCAATACTTCAATCAAAGCACTTACTAAAACTTTGATTATGAAATTTTCATCCACGAAGCTCAACGGTGTCTGATGTGTGCGTAAACATATTATAAAGATGAGATACATTGCAGCTCAGTCAAAGAAACTTGAGGTTGAGTTATTTGATTCTTTCCTCATGCATTACATTTTGAACACCCTTCCACCACCATACGAATCCTTTAAAATCTCTTATACTACATAAGGATAAGTGGCCAATAAATAAATCAATGACCATATCTTTCAAGATGAAGGGAGGATGTTGATGGAATAGGCAGAGAGTTTGCAAAGTGCATATTTGGTTATTCATGGAAAAAAGAAAAATAAAACCAACTCAAGGGGAAAAGGTTAAATACCTTCCTAAGCTGACATAAGAAGGAATCCAAGTGCTTCTTTTGTAAGAAAAAACTGGCACAAGAAGAAGGATTGTGTTAAACATAAGGAATGACTTGAAAAGAAAGGCAATCCAATCTCACTAGTTTGCTTTGAATCTCATATAGCTGAAGTTTGTTATGACATATGGTGGATTGATTCTGATTGTATAATCGATATTACAAATGAGTTGTAGGACTTGCAAAACCCAAGGAAGTCAATGGGAAGTGAGCAATATATTTTATCCTAAAACAAGATACGTTCACATATGGAGGCTGTTGGGGATTACAATTTAGTTTTAAGTACTGGTTTTATTTTAAAATTAGAAAAGATATTTTATATTCCCAATTTCTTTAGGAAATTGATTTCAGATTTGAGACTCGTACGTTTTGGATATTCTTTTCATTTTTCAGATAAATCTTTAAAATTAAACTATAAAATTGAATTTGTTGGAAACAGTATATTGTCTGATGATCTTTTCCATTTTAATATATAAGACAATACCCGTCAATACTAGAATAATTACTTTTTGTGATGGAAATTCTTGACGAAAAATACTAACCTTCTATCGGGAAACAAATTTGGTGACTGAAATTACCGATGGAAAGAGTTGTGGAAGAAACGACTGTAGGTAAAATGTCCCAATGGAATTACAGTATTGCGTCAGTAAAGTTCCCTATGAAATTTTAAATTCTGTCATTAAGTTCCCAAACGGAGAATGTAATCTAGTAGGTAAAGTTCTCGAGGAAATTTAAATAACCATAGGGAAATTTTACCTATGGAACTATAATTTCTGTAGGTAATTTTAGCGACGAAACAGCAATAACTGTCAATAAATTTATCAACGACAAGTTTTTCAGTAATGTACCTACGAAATATATCATTATGTCGGTAATTTACCTACGGAATATAACATTCCATCGGTAATGAAACATAGCTCTTCGTTAGTAATTCACCTACGGAATATTGTAATTTCGTCGGGAAATTTAACTATAGACCTAATATTTCTCATTTCCTACCTGAATTTTCCCTTGATAATCTATTGATTTTTTTACATTTAATTTTTTAAATAATAAAATCTTGATTCATAATATAATGTAAAAATTTTGTTGATTAGTCATATAATATAAAACTTATAATGTACAACAATAAGTATCCTGAAAATAACTGTGAATTAAGAATTCATTAGAAAAAACTTAAGAGTAGCAAAATATCAAATACATTAACTTAAGTACCGAAAATGTCATAAATCTAAGTTATACAGTTGGTGAAGGCGGATGATCTGATTACTGCGATGAGGTACTGCCCCTCCCCTTCAACTCATCTACCTCATTACAGAGCTAGGTTATGTATTCCATTGACAGTAGCAACTGAGTTGCCAGTATCCCCATTGTGCTCTCAAACTGAACGACTCTCTCATTGTATGCAGCCCACCTACCAGATGCAGCTGTACTGATGTGGAAAATTGCAAATAGCATATGTTTGAAAATGAACCTAATCCAAAAATCCTTCCACGGCAGTCCCTACCACCAACTACATAAAGATATGCCTGACTCTCATCAACAGTTTCAAAGTTCTGAGACTGTCATTCAATGCTTTCTTGTATTTGGTCATATCATTATCATTGTTTATGTTAATAAGTGATAATTGTTAACTAATATTATTTATCAAATTAATATTAAAGTATAAATTTTATTTACATTAAATTGTCTGCATTGGGTGTTGACGAAGGTCACACCATTATGCTTTTTAGTGTGGGTGTGTAAAAAGAGCTAACGTAGTATATGCGTCCTGCCTATATACTTTTCCAGCATCAAAATAAAGTGTTATAATTAAGTGAACTATAATTTACAAAATTTCGGTAGAGTTTTGTCTATTTTTATGATATTTTCCCCTTGTTAAACAAAAAAATTATCTCAACAACATAGCCATTCATGGTAACAAATGATTTGTAAATTTAAGAGGAATAATCAAATGTTATCCTTATATTCTTCTAAATCTTGATATGAATTTGCTATGTTGACATGTAAAGGGATTTAATAGCCCTAACAATTAATAACTTGTTAATGATGACTTAAAGGATTTGAACCCCTTTATATTTTATATTTTGAAAACTAAATTGAGTCAAAATGGGATGAGTAACCTAAATTTTCTCAAACACTCTTAACAAATTATTATTAATCATTATTCTCATCGTTATGGTATGATTAATATCTCTTTTGATCCTAATAGAGTGAAGGCTTTGAACTCTATAATCACAGATCGAATCTTACACTTAACATGGAATTAATATAAGAAAGAAATTTTCTTCATATAAACCCTAATTAAGCATATATCAAGCTTTAAGTTCAATAAATTAACTTTATTACACTTCTTATGATGTGATATTTTATAATTTGTATGTTTTATTTTATATTATTCCTAGCATAATTACAATCATGTTTTCAAAATTAGTAAATAAAATTTCATTTGGATCTTTAGTTCTCAAAAGTTTGCACTAAGTGATGTTTTTTCTAAATAATTGGGTCCGATACTTAGTTCCTAATTACTTAGTATAGGCCCATAAGTAAAATGGTCATAAAAGTAATTTTATTTTTTATTTCTTTAATTTTTAAGTTAGTGCCTGATGCGAAAGGTGAATTCACTTAATCGAAGAGAGGTAAGCCAAAAATAGAATCCAAAAATCATCTAGGTCAAATCTTATAAGCTTAAGTCCAAACTAAAAGCCCATAAAACCTATGAAATCAAGTCCAAACAATAAGCCTACAAACCCTAAAGCTTAAGTTGAGCTCTAAGCACTAATAACTAATTTCCTATAGTTTCTCGCTTCTAGATTAAATCCAAAATCAATTTGAAGCCCTAGGTACTAAGTTAAGAATTCTAGACACATTTTTAATCTCTTATTTCATTTTATTTATTAAGCCTTATAACCTAGCTCTTGATATATCAATTTCATTTCAAATCCTATGGCACCACTCTTAGCATTTTTTCCATTTCAAAGCCCTAATATTCATTATACTTATTTTATTTTATTTTATCTTATTTTTAAGCTCTAAAATTCATTCTCAATATTTTATTTTAAACCCTAAGATCCACCTTTAAGTGTTTCATTTTTATTTCAAGTCCTATGATACCACTTCAAACATTTTCTCCATTTTAAAGCCCTAATATTCATTCTAAGGATTTCATCTCACTTTAGTTTAGTTTTAAGCCCTAAGAACTACCTATAGGCATTTATTTTTCATTTCAAGTCTTATGGAAATACTTTAGGCATTTTCTTTAGATTCCAATAGCTAATATTCATTCTAGGCATTCCATTTTATTTTATTTTTAAGCCCTAAGATGTAACTTTGGCATTTCATTTTAATTTTAAGACCTAATATCTATTCTAGGAATTGCATTTTTATTTTCAATTCCTAGCCCCTAGGTAAGACTGTAATTAATGTACAACATAAACTTTAAGAAGACTAAACCAACAGTGAAAAGTGAAAAACATTTCATCAGTATTCATAAATTCATTTAGCTTTATCTATCGGTATTCATAAATTCATCAAATACATTTCATCAAACACTTTATAAGCATAAGAAATTCATCCCTAACTATTAAGAAAAAATTGGTACGTGGCATTCTTCACCAACAGGAACACATTCAACAATACACATAACCATTGACAGCTAAAATAAACACAGACAACACAAACGAAATCAACCAAAACTGACCCAAACAAAAACTTCCCTAATAACAAGCAAAAAAATAAAAAACCAAGTGTAAAGGAGGAATAACTAACCAAAATGGGCGATTAACCAGAGACCAAGATGACGATGATGGTGGACATAACTGAAGACCATGACGGTAAGGGAAGAGAAAAAAATTACAACTTTGAAAACTTCGACAAAAGGGGAGGTGAGGTTGTTGGGTTGGTTTAAATGTGATAAGGAAATGACGTCATTTGTGGTTGAATAAACAACGTCGTTCTCCTTCCAATTAAAACAACAACCCGATGTCGTTTCAATTTACCTACGAAATGATGTTTTCGTAGGTCAATTCCCAATGAAAAATGATTTCGTAGGAGAATTCCCTACAGAATGGTGTTTTTGTAGGGAATTTCCCTACGAAACTCTATTTCTATCTAGAAATTACCTATGAAACTTTTTTCCGTAGGTAAATTTCATACGCATTTTTACCGGAAACCATTTGTTCCCATTTTTACGACGACTTTCACTATTCTGTCAATAACTTTCGTCGGCAAAGTTTGGTCTCCTCCTTTATTGATGGATTTTTTCCATTATATATTACGTTTTTTCCTGAAAACTTTACCCATGGATAGTAATTTTCGTCACTAATTTACTATGGAATTTTTTTCGTAAGTAATACTCCATTGGTAATTTGCATTTTTCTTGTAATGTGTTACAATGCAACACATATTCATGTTGGAACAAAACAATGTGTTAGGAATGAAAATTCCTTTATGTTATGGCACTGGAGATTAGGACATATCTCCATAGAAAGGATTAAAAGATCGGTGAATGACTGAGTATTTAGTAATTTAGATTTTCCTAATTTTGAAACTTGTGTGGATTGAATAAATGGAAAGTAGACCAATAAATCAAAGAAAGGTGTCAACAGAGTTCATACATATTAGAGATTATAAATACAAATATTTGTAATCCAAATGTGGACTCATATTGTCAGAAATACTTCATCTCATTTATAGATGATTACTCATGGTATATGTATCTCTATTTGCTTTATAATAAGAACGAAGCACTAGATGCTTTCAAAATATTTAGAATTGAAGTAGAGAAATAATGCAATAAGAAAATTAAGATCGTGAGGTCTGATAGAAGTGAAGAATATCATGGTAGATATACTAAAGGTGGACAAGAACCTGGTCCGTTTATAAGGTATCTTCAAGAAAATGGGATAGTTATCCAACACACTATGCTTGGATCTTCATACCAAAATGGTTTGGTAGAAATACGAAACCGAACATTATTGGACATAGAGTAGAGCATGCTGAGTAGTTACAAACTTTGTAAGTCTTTATGGATTGAAGCTCTTAAGACTACAATGTATATATTAAACTAGGTACCAATCAAGGTTTTTCCAAAAACGACAATGTATAGATACATGTATAGGGATGCCCATCTAAAATAAGAATTTACAATCCACAAGAAAAGAAATTGGATCCAAGGAGCATAAGCGAGTATTTCATTAGATATGTCAAAAGGTATAAAGGATATATGTTCTATTTTCCATCACGTCATATTAGAATTATGAAATCAAGAAATGTAAAATTTCTTGAGAATGACTTGGTCAGTAAGAGGGATCAATTTCAGGGTATAGTTTTTGGCAATGATTATTTAGATACTCAACCTTCCACCTCAAGAAATAAGGTGATTATCATTCATAATGCTCATCAGGTTCAAATGGACATTGTATAACTAACTATTTAAATTCAACATCCTATGGTTGACACAAATGAAAATTAAGAAATTTCACAAGTTTCTGATAATTTAATAAATTCAATAATTCAGGAATTGCCTGAAAGCATTCATCAACCAGTTGAACAATAGACTCCACAGGATGTTGGTGCAACATTAAGGAGATCTACTAAAACAAGGAAATCAGTTATTATTAGTGACTACATTATATATCTACAAGAATTTGACTATAATATTACCTAAAACCTTTTCCCAAGCCATAAGATGCAAAGAATCAAATTTTTGATACAGCATCATAAAGGAAGAAATGAATTCCATGAAGAATAATAATATCTGGGATCTTGTTGAGTTGCCTCAGGAGGCAAAACCTATAACGTGTAAATGGGTATTTAAACAAATATATTTTCTCTTATGTCTAAAAAGGACGCTCTGCATATAATTTTGGCATTGGTTGCTCATTTTTATGTGGAACTGCATCAAATGGATGTGAAAATGGCCTTCTTAAATAATGACCTAAAGGAAGAGGTTTATATGAAAAAACTAGAAGGATTCTCCTCTACTAATGGTGAGCATTTGGTTTGCAAGTTTAAGAGATCCATATATGGATTGAAACAAGCATCCTGCCATTTTTATTTGAAATTTCATGATATTATCTCATCATTTGGTTTTAAAGAAAATATTATGGATCAATGTATATATCAAAAGGTTAGTGGGACCAAATTTGTTTTCTTGGGTTATATGCGGATGACATATTACTTGCAACAAATGATAGGGGTACACTATATGACATGAAATATTTGCTCTCTAAGAATTTTGAAATAAAAAATATGAGTGATGCATCTTATGTCACTAACATTAAGATATATCGAGATAGATTCTGCAGTATTTTAGGTTTGTTTTAAAAAACTATATCAATAAAGTTTTAAATAGATTTCAAATGAAAGCTTGTTCACCAAGTGTAGCTCAATTATGAAGGGAATAGGTTCAATTTTTATCAATGCCTAAAAATGATTTTAAAAGGGAACAAATGAAAAAAATTTCATATGATTCTGTAGATGGAAGCCTGATGCATGCTCAAGTCTGCATAAGACCTAACATTGCATTTGTTGTTAGAATGTTAGGCAAATATCATAGTGACCCAAGATTAGACCACTGGATAGTTGCAAATAAAGTTATGGGGTACTTGCAAGGAACTAAAAATTACATGCTTACATACAAACGAGGCAAAAGGATACCTAGATTTAGATTATGCTAAGTGTGTTGATTAACGGAAATCAGCATCAGGTTATATCTTTATGTTTGCCCGTGGAGTCATAGCTTGGAGGAGTGCCAAGTAGGGGTGCAATGGGCTAAGATCTTAAGGTCTAATCTAACCTGAGGCATTATAACTCTAGCCCAAGCCTGACCAAGACTTGGTAGCCTAAAGCTAGACTCAGCAGGCCTGTCAAACCCATTAAAAAATAGATTAAAAAAGGAAAATAATGTCATTTTCTACCAAATGACATTATTTTCCTTATATTTATCTAGCCTATAGTCAAACTAGGCTTGACCCGTTTACTTATAGCTGCGCTGGGCTCAGATTGGTTTGCCATGCCTAGTGCCAAACAGTCCTTGACTACTGCTCCCACCATAAAGACTGAGTTTGTTTCTTGTTTTTGAGGGTACACCACGTGATGTATAGCTAAAGAGTTTCATATTTGGGCTTAGACTCGTGGATTCCATTACTAGGCCATTGAGGAAGTATTGTGACAATTCAGGTGCTATTTTTCTGGCTAAAAACAACAAGAGTGGTAGTTAAATAAACACATTAACATTAAGTTTTTATTCATAAAGGAACGTGTTAAGAAAAAGAAAGTAGTTATTAAGCACGTTAGCGTTAAGTTGATGATAGTTGATCCTTTTGCAAAAGGCATGTCACTAATGAAGTTCAAGGATCATATTATTATAATGGGATTGAGTTCCATTATGTAATTTTCATTGTATGGAGAATGTTTTTTTTAACTCTTATTTATGATCTTTTCTCATATTATGGTGCACATTATGAATTTTTAGCAAATTGATTATTTTAGACCTAGAATGAACGTAAGGTCTATTTATTGAGTAATGTGACCATATTTGGGTTGATTTAAAATGTGGTATATTATAATATATGGAAGATAATACTCGACTATTAGAGGACCTATCGTCATGAATTATATACTATATTTTAGATCAAATTAGGATTTGATACTAAGTTAAACGTATGAACCAAGTGAGAATTGAGATATTTCCTATGTTTGGGTAGTTTTAACAATCCATAAAATGGCCCAGCATTTACTATTTTAGTAGGTAAATAAATTCCTAATTTTGTGGTAACAGCTCCTTAGTTAACGACGTGCTTAATGAGAGCATATTGATATATTTATTTCGAAAAAGGTTTTGGGTCCCTAAGCTCCTTTTAACCTTTATGAAATACAACATCAATTGAAGGATTAAAAGCTTAAAAGAACTCCAAAACAAAGAACTTTCAAAACTTCCCAAGTAAGAGCATCAATGGCAGGATGTACGCCTTCTGCATCTAGTTTATTTATAATTATGGTTTATATTAATGTTTAAGTGGCTTACATTAACAGGCTATATATTCTTCTTTTATCATAATCATGTCAATTAAAGTAAATACATATATAATCTACACATATATAGTATGTTGTCCTAGATATTTCAGGTTTTGATCTGGTATACATATATAGTGTTGGATCACGTACGGTCCGAGTATTCACAATACGCTGTGGAAAAGACCATACAACAATATGATGTATAATCGAAAATACCAAGGGTGTACGAAAATACCTTATTTCCGTGAATAGGTTGCTTCTTTATCGGATTCCAAGACACTGCAAACGCGAATGCCCTCTACCGGTATCCACACGAGTATGCACGATCCAGGCTGCGGCTGTGGTGTGCTAGCACGTCTTGAAACACTTTCCGAACGCCGCGCGATTTTTCTCTCCGATGGTGGCTAGGGTTTCGTGCGATAATGATGTCTTACATCTAATGAGACCTAAGTTTCTCTATTTATAGAGAAACCCTAATCCCATTGAAGCCCAATGAGT
>JAOSBL010000187.1:155592-170316 GCA_027568915.1 Erythroxylum roraimae
CGTTTTCGCTTTTGTGTTGCCGCTTTCGTTTCGCTTCGCTCTCTTCGTGCTCGTTTTCCGTTTCCGTTTTGAATTCGTTTTGCTTTCGTTCGTATTCCGTTCTTTCGGCTTATCTTCCGTTCTTTCGTTTCCGCTCTTTGCTATTCGTTTTGCCTTGGATTCGTTCTTTCGCTTTTCTGATTGGGGTCCGGTATTCGAGATCGGGTCCCAACACATACGCTCACAACTATAACCTATTCAATTTCAACCATATTTTACAGCTATAAGTTTACAACCTATTTTATATAATCATTTAATTCAACTATAAACTAAGTTATTTTGTTTGTTGATACAATTCAATTTGTATACTTATCATTATTTTGTTTTCTTAACTAATTTTAATTAACATATCCAAATCCTAATTTTCAACTTTAATTTAACAACCTTTCATTCACCAATTTTAATTAGCATTCTTAATTTCTTACTCAAATTAACACCACAATCAAGAGTTAACATACATGATACGCTACACAATTCAAGTTTATCCAAGACAATTCACCAAGAACTAACAATAGAACATACACAATTGCTAAACAATATAAAGTCATAAGATACAAATACACAATTCATCGTAAATTCACAATTCAATATTCATTTATCTATATTTAATATTTTACATAATACAAATAAATTATTAAATATTTAAATTAATAATCAACACAATTTAACATTTCAATATCCATATTCCGTAATCCACAATTCTACAAAATTTGTTAAAATTATTTGCATCCTTCACTGAATCCTTATCTCGGAATCACAAGGTCTGTATGTGGATTGTGGTATAGTGGTGTGGGTCAGTAGGTGTCGATGTAGGTGTGAGTTAGCGTGCGGGTGCGATCTGAGTTTGGGAGCGGTCGCAATGGGTGCAGACGCGTGCGATGGGTGCAAACAGGTGTGATTTGTGATGGGTACGGATGGACCTGATTGGTGCAATGGTGATTGGTGTGACGGCGGAGTTGAGAATATGAGAGAAGTGATAGAGGTGCGTTGCAGGCGGCAGTAGGTGGGGTAGGGATTAGGGAGGTGGTCACGTGGATAGGTTTAGTTATTAGGGATAAAGTTTTTAAAATTTTCAATTTAATTCTTAAATTTTTAAATATAATCTAATAACCGACCGGTACTTAATTTCAAAAAAAAAAAAAAAAACCGACCGGTACCTGATTCAGTACAGTATTTGTATCGTTATTGTGAACTTAAATTCAATAATTAATAATGGTAAATAATTAACAATTTCTAAAATGGGTCGAATTTTTTGGCTTATAAAAAATACGAATTTATAGGAAGTGTTAATATAACAAACGAAAGTTAGAATTCAGCACTTGGAATCTTGAAAAGTGGTTAGTGCCCATAAACATAATGATATCGGGTGTCATAGCCATGGGCATCTTGAACATCTGATTCTGGGCCTTCTGGCATTTTGGATGTCTTTAAAATTTTTCTTAAAATTTAAAATTTTTTAATATTTAAACAAACTTTTCACTTTAAAAATCATCTTATTTCATTTTAAAATAGATATAACGGTCATGTTTTATTCTATTTTTAATTGAATTTCTTCTAATTTTCATGACATATAAAAATCATAGTTTTATGTTTTTCGATTTCTTGTCATAATTGCATTTATTACTAACTAAATAAATATTATGAAATTATTTAATATTTAAATAAAAAATTTCTTTATTATATAATTAAATTGAATTTCTAAAATCATTTTGATAATTACTTAAAAATATGTTTTAAATAAAATAAAATAAAATATTATTTATTAAATTAAAATATTTGCAAATTATAATTCTAGATGATAATATTGATTTCAAATTTTAAAATAGTTTTATAATTTATTTAATTATTTGAAAATAAATGTTTTTACTTTTTAATTATTTATTCTTATAAATAAATCGAAATTATTACTAATAGTTAATAAAAATAATATAAATTGGTACTGCCGAAAGAAAATTCTCACTCTCACGAAGCCGGATATTGCATTCGCCGTCAACAAGTTGGCTCAGTTTTTACATTGTGCATTCTGACATCCATTGGCAGGCTTGTAAATGATTGCTGCATTATTTACAAGGCACTTCAAATAGTGGTCTTTGGCTTCGTCCATCCATTGCTCTCTCAATTCAGTGTTATTTAGATAGTGATTGGGTGGGCTGTCCAAATGATTGTCATCCCACTGGTGGGTATTTAGCATATTTTGGTGGGAATGTCATATCTTGGTCTAGTAAGAAACAACCCACTATTGGTAGATCAAGTACAGAGAGTGAATATAAAGCGTTGGCTAATGCTACTGCAGAACTTATATACACTGCTTCGAGAAATTGGCTATCTTCCTTTACAACCTGCTACCTTGTGGTGTGATAATGTGAGTGCCATTTACCTCACTTCAAATCCAGTATTCCATGCTCGAACAAAGCATGTCGAGATTGATTACCATTTTATTCGGGATCAAATACGCCAGGGCACTGTGCAAATTCGGTTCACTAAAAGTTCGGATTAAATTGCAGATATATTGACAAAGCCGTTGGGACATATTCTTTTTTCACCACATTTGCAGAAGCTTCGCCTACAGACATCTTCGCTTGAGGGGGGCTGTTCCTGGTATGGATATTGTTTATATATTCATGGAATGTACTATAAATTCCTCATTCAGTATTTATCTTATAATCGTAGCAATTATCTTAAATATTAGCTCAATTATAGGCTTGTTAATTACATTACATTTCGGCCTAATTATAGGCTTGTATACAAGGAAAATAGGACTATACATAAGGCTAGCTCTCTGCCTTTGTCAAACATACTGATGCCCAAAAATTCTTCAAACTCTTTCCCTTTTCTCATTATTTTACTGCCCATACTGAAGCCACTAACACAAACAATCAACCATACGTCGTACAAATTAGAACATGACCTGAAACACGAGTTGAGTTGCAAAAGACTAGGATTTGCAGCAAACCAAGTAAAACCCATAATTTTTGGACGCTTATTAAACATAAACTAACTTATTAATTCCTGCCTTACACGTTAACAAGTTTGGCCTCAGGTTTGAGCTACTTGACAAAGGAAACAGACGGGAGTGATGAGAAAAATTCACGAAGCTCCTCGTCATTTTCGAAATTGGCCATGACTTCATCTTTCAGATGAATATATATTTCTACTTCACCTTCTACTTTAGAATCGAAAAACCCGATAGCGTTATGGTATGGCCAACCTGCCATGCCTATCCAAGCAGGCTTTCCCCATCCAAAGTCAATATCATATAGAGGAACTCTGCAACAACTCGTAAAAACAATCGACGTTACATTTTCTTCAACTAATTTCTCAGCTCTTTTCTTCATGATATCCAAATGATCCTCTCCTTTTAGATTCTTCACGTACTCAGCATCTACACTGCTAATCGTTTTTCTCATCTGACGTATAATACCATAGCACCCGTCATTAGCTTTAATGTCAGCAACTGCCACCACAGGCTCGATTATAATGTTCCCAAAGTGCTGTTCTGACAGAGGAGGGTCCATCCTCGGCCGCAGGTTTATTGGATGATGCACCACATAAGTTCTATCTGATGTGTTTACTAACTGTGCTGCAGACATGATCCTGCTGGTAATGAAAGCTGTTAATGCCTCAATCTTTGATGGCCGTGTTGTCTGGCCATATCGATCCCTTAGAGCTGCTATGCTCTCTGCATTGCACACAAACCACTTGGCACTCACACTCTCCTTTACAACCTCGAAATTAGGATCAAAATCGCCTATGTTAACCGGTGGGAATATCGCCGCCAAATCAAAACAAGGAGGAGTTATTTGGTTGCGCCCGCGAGCAATTGATCCCCAGCTCTTGAGGAAATTGATTGATGACATCCCATCTCCAATCTTGTGTTGAAAGTGAAGTCCAATCACGGTTCCACCACAATCAAAGTGCGTGACCTGAACAACAGCAAGTAGGTCATTGACTTGACTGTTCTCAAATGGAAGCAACTTATTGAGATCATCAAGATTTCGATGTTGGATAACATCAAAAATGCTGCCTTTAGCCTTTGCCTCTACAAACTGGACTCCCTCGTCATTACATTCTACAAAGTTGTAGTTATCTCTGAAACGTCCTGCCAAAGGGTAAAATTTGGACAAGGTCTGAGACAATGATTTCTTAACAAGTTCAGATCTTTCTTTGCTGGAAACATTTGTTGCTTGTCCAGGATAAAAAAAGAGCCAAGGTATGAAAATAGGGGCGATGACTTGATCTAAAGAGGAAAGCTGGTATCGGCGTAGATAGTTTGGTGTAGGAGAAGATGGCTTCACAATACTCTGAGCGACCAACTCTACTTGAGTTGTCATTCTTCGTTTAAAAATGTTCCAAAGGAGCTTCATAGTGAATGTGCACTCGATTGTGTATCGTTAAAGGCGGCTAGCAAGGAACTAAGGATATGGCAAGCACTTGATTGGTTATTGATTTAGGTTTCAGGGTTCTAAAATTGAAGCTTTGAGCTCCGTTCCATTGTCGAGTGCCTCGTATATATCAGTTCCAGAGTATCTCATGTCCTGTAATCCAGAGTGCCTCCTATATATCAGATTAATCCAACCTATAATCCAGGCTTGCACATCATGTATAACCACCACACCATAAAATAACTTATCATCGACAAGAATTAGTGATAGCAGGTAGATTTACTTATCTGACAGTCACAGGCACGCTTTTATTGACTTGACATCGATTTATAAGGATACAAGTATCGTCAAACTCCACAAAGTTTTAATTGAACCAAAGATGAGAATAGGCTAGGAATAAATGAAAAAGAAATCATTGATCAACTAAAAGAATTCCTACGCTTTACTGCTCTTTGCAGGATCATCAACCCCTAAAGTTGTAACATCATTGAGGACAAAATCTATGAATCAACTTTTAAGATTTTTATAAAATTTATATAATTATCTAACAATTTAATAATTTTCAGTTAGTTTAATTGTATATATTTATTAAAAAAATAACTTTTTTGTATAAAATTTAATGGACTAATTAAAGTTTTTCTTGTTATAATGCATAAGCTATTATTATCTTTTTATTGTATGCATAAACAAATCTTTCATATCCTGGTCCCTACAAATATATAAAAGCTGACAAACTTTATAAAAAGTTAAACTTTATAAAAAGTTACATTTTGAGTTTACGTCTCTGGGGTCGCAGCTGAATACTCTAGCCTATATAATCACATGCCCTACTTGCATATTATGTACAACTATACACCAAAAAGTAACATAAGATCCATTTGCTGTTTATAAAGTCAAGAATTATATTAAAGACTAGCTAGATTTACTTCTCAGGCCGTCACATGCATGCTTTAGTTCATTTAATTTAGAGTAATAAGGAGACAAGAACATCAACCCCACTAGGGGTTAATCAATCGAGCAAAATATATGTCACGTAGATAACAAGTATTTAATCCTATAGTGGTTTCTTTTAAATAATAAATTGAAATTTTTGATCTTGGGAAATATTAAACGGTGAGAATAGGTTAGGGAAAGAAAAAAGAAAATATCATTAAACTAAAATAATTCTAACATTGATTATCATCGTACAATTAACCTCAACTCGATGAACTTATAAATTAATCTCCTAGAATTTGTAGGAAATATGACGATCACGTTCATAGCTAGTGTTTTAAAAATTGAACCAGACATCGAACTGATCGAAAAAAAGGTTTAAAGTTTAAAGGTTCAGCCGGTAGTGAACCGTTATAAAACTAATATATAATAAATAAGAGGTAAAACTTATAAGAATAAGTAAAAATAAATATTTTATTGAAATAAAAATAAACCAATGTTTATCATTATATAATAAACTAATAATAAATAAATATTAGTCTAATATAAAACTTAAAATAACAATAACAATAAAAATCAAAATCAAAATTATATTTTTGAATGAGGTTGTATCTCATCATCGTCAAAAGCTTCAAATTCTCCAACGCTATTTAAAGATTCGTAAACTACGCTTTTATCCAAAGTATTTGCATCAACTTCTTCTACTGTATTAAAATAAATTACAAATTAGTAATGTATAAAATTATTATCAATTGTAAACTTGTAATACAGTATACTTTTAACTTACATATGATCAAAATAAGATATGAACTGACCATCAGTAAATGTTCTTAATTCATTCATTGTGACAAATACATAATAAAAAATTATAAAGTCAATAATAAAAATAAAATTATTGAAATAAAAACAAAACTATAAAATACTTGTTATTCATTCTCAAATTATAAATAACGTAAACAAGGTCATTAAGTCTTTGATGTTTCAAATGATTTCGTTTCTTTGTATGAATATGTTCAAAAACACTCCAATTGCGTTCACAACCAGATGCAAAAGCTGTTTGATTGAGTAATCTAATAGCGAGTTTTCTCAATATTAAAGTATTGTCACCGAATGATTTTCACCACTCATCTGTATTTTAAATTAATAGTGAGGATAAAAATATATATTATTAATAAGTAAATAATGAATTAAAAGTATAAAACTTACCTGGATGCATTTTTCATCGTAAGATTTCTCTTTGTTGACGATCTAGCAAAACTCTCTAATTTTTTGGCTTATAAGAAATACGAATTTACCGGAAGTGTTAATATAACAAACGAAAGTTAGAATTCACCACTTGGAATCTTGGAAAGTGGTTAGTGCCCATAAACATAACTATATTGGGTGTCATAGTCACGGGCATCTTGCACATCTGATTCTGGGCCTTCTGGCATTTTGGATTTCTTTAAAATTTTTCTTAAAATTTAAAAATTTTAATATGTAAACAAACTTTTCACTTTAAAAATAATCTTATTTCATTTTAAAATAGATATAACGGTCATGTTTTGTTCTATTTTTAATTGAATTTCTTCTAATTTACATGACAAATAAAAATTATAGTTTTATGTTTTTCTATTTCTTGCCATAATCGTATTTATTACTAACTAAATAAATATTATGAAATTATTTAATATTTAAATAACAAATTTCTTTTTTATATAATTAAATTGAATTTCTAAAATCATTTTGATAATTACTTAACAAATATGTTTTAAATAAATTAAATTGAAATTATTATTTATTAAATTAAAATATTTGAAAATTATAATTCTAGATGATAATTGTAAGGTTCTTTAGGTTGTACTGTTATCTTTTCAACCAAAGACTGATTAAAGAAGATTGTTTTGCAGGAAGTGAAATTTGCAGAAAAGTAAAGAACACAGAGTTTTACTTGGTTTGATAGCTTAAATGCTATCTACATCTAAGGATCTCACATTTGTGGTTCAACTAGTATCAAGAATAGAGTAAGTTTACAAGAGATTGGGTGTTTTCTAAAACACTTGCAAAGAGTCTATGAACTCTCCAGTACCCTCAGATATATACTCTAGCAACTCTCTAACTTTCTCTCTATTTCTATCACTCTCAGATTTTGATTGCAATAAATGTGTTCAAATGAGTCTTCTATGTTGTGCCTGATGCTTGAGGTCTGTCTTATTTATAAGACTTGATGGCAATTGCTTTTGGTGGTGGCTTCAAATATCAGGTATGATTAATGTGCCCCTCATGTGATCACTAATGCACCATACTCTGCATATATGTTAATGTGACAGTGTTTTGGATAGCTTCTGTCTTGTGCTACTCACGTGTCTTGCTGAGACAGAACACTAAACTACTTCTGTTCCTAATTCGAAATCCTTATCTTCTTTCTTCTTCGATATTCAAACACTCATCACACACTTCTTTAATCTTCATTTCTTTCTTCTGTTGTATCTTCGTTGAAGATGGATGGAGAATCTGGTGAATATCACCACATTTATTCCCTCCTTCTCCATTAGTCTTCACGATGTTCATTAAACTGTGAGTGATTTAGGAACCAGATACCCTAGATTCACCAAAATTATGAGATCGAGAGAAATTGACTTCGGTTGTTGTCGATTTCAGGGGGCTTCACTTATCTGTAGGTAATCCCGACAGAAAGTGAACTTCTTTGGAGTCACAACCTTCGTACCGAAGTCTGATGGATTTTGATCCCCTGCGATTTTCTCCAGATTGAAGAAGCCTTCTGCTATTCTGTCTCTGACGAAATGGAGTCTGACATCTATGTGCTTGGACCTCTCATGCAAGACAGGGTCTTTGTTAAGGTTTAGTGCACTCTGACTGTCTATATAAATTGTTGAAGTAGCTAGGTCAGCTCGAATTTCCTTTAAGATGGCTGATAACCATAATAACTCTTTTACCCCTACTGTGATTGCGTTGAACTCTGCTTCTATAGTTGATAATGATACTATTGATTGTTGTTGTACTTTCCAGCTTATTGTGTTTCCTGCTAATATGAAAAAATATGCTGAGACTGATTTTCTTGTGTCTTTGTCTGCTACATAATCTGCATCTACGAAGCCACGTATGCTTAAATTGTTGTATTTAGCTAGCTTGGCTTTAGAGAAACACAATCCGTAGCTTAGGGTTCTAGCAAGGTATCTAAAGACATTCTTTAGTCCTTGCCAGTGCTCATATCTAGGGTTAGCCATGAACTTACTTAGAATGCCAATTGCATAAGCAAGATCAAGTCTAGTACATAGCATTATGTACATAATACTACCAACTCCAACATCATAGGAGTAGTTTACCATAGCTTTCTTCTCTTCCTCAGTTTGGGGGCTCTTACTTGCAACCATCTGAAGATGTGAGCTTATAGGAATAGAATTAGGCTCTGCTTGTTCCATGTTGAACTGAGCAAGCACCATTCGAATGTAATTTTGCTTATTCAACTATAGTTTTCTTTCCCTCCTATTCCTTATAATTTGCATCCCTAGGAGCTTTTGTGCTTCTCCCATGTCCTTCATATCAAAGTGCTTGCTCAAAGCATTTTTCACTTCAACTATTCTGCCTAGTTCTTTTCCAGTGATGATTAGATCATCTACATAGACTAACATGTAGATAGCCTCTGTCTCTCCTAAATCCTTGTACTATAGACAATAGTCATAGGCACTTCTAGATCTCAGTTGCTACCTCATGGAACTTCTTGTTCCACTGTCTAGGTACTTGTTTCAGCCTATATAGGGACTTTTGAAGCAAGCAGACATAGTCAGGCTTGTCTTTATCTACAAATCTGACTGGTTGTTTCATGTTGATAGTCTCCTCAAGTTTTCCATATAGGAAGGTTGTCTTGACATCCATTTGATAGGTTTCCCAGTCATCGATAGTAGCTAGCACTAGAATGAGTCTAATGGTCTTAAATTTGACTACTGGTGAGAATATTTCCTTGTAGTCAACTCCTTCTTTTTGTCTATACCCATTAGCTACAAGTCTTGCCTTGTATATCTTGGGTTCAGATTCTATTATTCCCTCTTTCATCTTGAACAACCATCTGTTCTCTATTAGTTTGGCTTTAGGAGGTCTAGGCACCAAAGTCCAGGTTAAATTCTTCATTAGAGAAGAATACTCCTCATTACAAGCCATCTTCCATTGATTAGCATCCTTTCTGTTCATGAGGTTTCAGATGCCTTATATTCTATACATTCAGCCACAAGACATGCAAATTCAACCAAGTTTGAGTCAGTATATCTCCTATTAGGAATTCTCTGTCTTGTTTGCCTATCTGTAGTGAGTTGATAGTCTTGTGGATCTCCTTGAGGGTCATCTATAACTATGTGTGGGGCTCTCTCCTCACTCTCACCTTTAGTTTCTTCTGTCCCTTGTTCATGATGTATAGGACCTTGCACAGGTTCTACATTATGAGATTGAGTACTGCCTCCTTCTTCCATTTCTAATGGCACATAAAAGGAAACTAAATTGCTTGGTGATCCAAGCTGCTCCTGAACTTCCTTTTGGAGGTCTGATTTTGAGGAGTTCCTATACATCAGAGGAAACTCATTTTCCTTGAAGATTACATCTCTGCTAATAATGGTTTTAAAACCTCCCTTTTGCAGTAGTAAGATCTTGTAACCCTTTGACTCCCTCTGGATAACCTAGGAATACTCCCTTTACTGCTTTAGGTTCCAGCTTTCCTTCCTTCTGATGTGCATAAGCAGCACATCCGAAAGTCCTTAGGTGAGTCAGGTTAGGTTTCTTTCCATTCCACACTTCTTGTGGAGTTTTTTATTCATTGGCAGAGATAGGGAGCCTATTAACTAGATAAGCTGCAATCTTCATAGCCTCTCCCCATAGTATTTGTGAGCAATCAGAAGATAGTAGCATACACCTTTTTTTTTTTCTAGAAGTGTCCTGTTGAGCCTCTCAGCTACACCATTCTGCTGAGGTGTAGCTCTCACTGTTTTATGCCTTATGATACCTTTCTTACTACAGTAGTCTTCAAACTCCTTATTCCAGTATTCTAGTCCATTGTCTGTCCTTAGGCAACTCAACTTCATTCCAGTCTGATTTTTCATAAGTGTATGCCACTTTATGAAGATTTCTAATGCTTCATCTTTCCTCTTCATTGGATATACCCAGCATTTCCTAGATTTGTCATCTATGATAGACATAAAGTATAGGTTCCTCCTGCAGTGGACACTTGAGTTGGCCCGTAGAGATCACTGTGAGCATATTCCATGATCTCTTTGGCCCTCTGTGCTCCCTTTTTGAAACCAGATCTGGGATGCTTTCCTAGTATACATGATTAACAGAACTCCAACTTCTTTAGATCTTGTTCTAGAATCAGTCCTTGTTTTAAGAGATGGAACAGACTTTTGTTCCCTGCATGGCCCTACCTTGAATGTTCGTTGAATCAGGCTCTCTATTATCTTTAACTTGATTCACTTCTGTAGTGCCTATTACATAACATAGCCCTCCTCTTTCAACTCCTCTGATGATGACTTTACTATCCTTTAGGATTTCTCTAAGTCCATCCTTTGATCTAATCTGAAATCCTTGCTTGTCAAACATGCTTTCAGAAATTAGATTCCTCCTTACTCTAGGCACAATCTAACATTGGATAGTATTCTCCTCTTCCCATCAAACATGTTGATAGAGACATTCCCAATGCCTTTAATTCTTTGCTGCCCAAAATCTGCCATCTTTACTTTAGCAGTGACTGGTTCAAATGTTAAATCAGTCTCTGTGAGGAGTTACATGCATAGTGCATCCAGAGCGAAAATCCGTTCTCTACTAAGATCTTCACTCTTTTCAGTCACTGCCAGTATCTCATCACCACTGGAGTCCTCTGGTTTCTCTACATTCCTAGCATCTCCACTTTGTGCATCTTTGTCTCTTTTCTTCTTTCTGTAGTCTTTTGCAAAATGTCCCTCCTTATCACAGTAGAAACACTTCTTACCATTTCCCTTTTTCTTCTTTTCATCACATTCTTTAGTGTGCTTATCCTTGCCACTTCCCTTCTGTCAATTCCCTTTCTTGCTAGTCCTTTTCTGTGACTTCTTGTCATGATTATTTTCTATAAACATCACTTCTGCTTCCTTCTTAAATGGATTAATATCTACTATTTCTTCCATCAGTGAATCCAGTACCCTCTTAACAATGAGAGATTCTCCACTAGCATGCTTGATCACCTTCTTGAAAGCATTGAATTCAGAAGGTAGAGCTTTTAGAATCACTACAGCTTGATGCTCTTTCGAAATCCTTTCACCTGTAGCCTTTAAATCTTGCACCAACTTAAAGAAATAGTCTAGATTATCATCAAGAGAGACAGAAGTGTTCATCTTATAGTTAGCAAGATTATGCGGAAGAGTCATCTTGTTAGGAAGACATCTTTTTGCATATAATCATCAAGTTTTAGCCACAGCTTCTGTGCAGTGTTACAATTTTGCACTTTCCTTATCACAACTGGTGATAAGTGAAGCATTAACTTGCAGTGTGCAAGTCTTTGCATCTTGAGTCTTTTTATAGGATCAATTTCTACATCATACTGATCTTTGATAGCTCCATAACATTCATAAGACTCAAGTAGGGCTTGCATCTGAAATTTCCAAATGGTGAAGTCTTCCTTACTAGTGAAGACATCCATTTCTTTTCCTACCATTTTGAATGTTGTTTAAAAAAACAAGAGATGATGTTTACTTACATAAATTCTTGATGGAGCTTGATGCTTTGAGTAGCCAAGAAATGCCCAGGAAGTTGTGGATTAGCTATGATACCACTGATGTTAGGTTCTTTGGGTTGTACTGTTATCTTTTCAACCAAAGATTGATTAAATAAGATTGTTTTGCAGGAAGTGAAATTTGCAGAAAAGTAAAGAATACAGAGTTTTACTTGGTTCGATAACTTAAATGCTGTCTACATCCAAGGATCCTGCACTTGTGGTTCAACTAGTATTAAGAATAGAGTAAGTTTACAAGAGATTGAGTGCTTTCTAAAACACTTGCAAAGAGTTTTTGAACTCTCCAGTACCAGCAGATATGTACACTAGCAACTCTCTTTCTCTCTATTACTGTCACTCTCAGATTTTGATTACAATAGATGTGTTCAAATGAGTCTATTATGTTGTGTCTGATGCTTGAGGTCTGTCTTATTTATAGGACTTGATGTCATGTTGCTTTCAGTGGTTGCTTCAAATATCAAGTATGATTCATATGCCCCTCACGTGATCACTAATGCACTATACTCTGCATATGTGTTAATGTGACAGCATTTTGGATAGCTTCTATCTTGTGCTACTCACGTGTCTTACTAAGACAGAACACTAAACTCCTTCTGTTCCTAATTCGAAAGTCTTACCTTCTTGCTTCTTCAATGTTCAAACACTCATCACACACTTCTTTAATCTTCATTTCTTTCCTCTATTGTATCTTCGTTGAAGATTGATGGAGAATCTGGTGAATATCACCACAATAATATTGATTTCAAATTTAAAAATAGTTTTATAATTTATTTAATTATTTGTAAATAAAATTTTTACTTTCTAATTATTTATTCTTATAAATAAATCAAAATTATTACTAGCAGTTAATAAAAATAATATAAATTGGTTATCTATTTAATTTATAATATTAAATTGTCTTCAAATTTTATCTATTGTTTTATTATTTCTGTAATAAAAGTATAATTAACCATAAAAATGATTTTATTTTCTTAGAAAAATAAATAAAATATGAAATTCAAAAAATTTTAAAGGAAAATTTACGTGAAATTTTTTCTAGACAGGGAACCATTCAATTGGCAGTAATAGAAAGTCTGACCTATCTGCCTATTTAAAGGTCATATGTAATTTTTGTTTTTGTGTTTAGATTTGTTAAAGGGTCGATTTAGAGCTTGTTCTACTAATTACCACATTATTCTCATGTAGATATTGATTAAAATTAGTATTTCTGTTTATCTGAGGTCAATTAAATTTATTTTTCGTAACGTGCATAGTTTAGCTAGGAAGCTCTTGGAACGACGAAAGGATCAACATCATCTTCTTTAATGATTGTCTATAAACAAAACCAATAAACAATGGAGTATATAAACTCATTATTAATTCAATCAAAATAGGTTAATGTAATAAAAAATAAAGTTCAAAGTTTAGAGGCGTTCCGTTAAGAAATATTTCAATTATTTCTTTTTAATTTTTTTTATTATTATCATCGTTATCATCACAATTACATCTAGCTTAAGGTCCCGCAATAAAGCGAGATCTTGGGAGGTTTGATAATACGCAGCTTTATTTCTATATAATAGAGAGGCTGTTTATTGTAGACCCACATGCAGATGTGACAACATCAAAATGATGCAAGCTAAAGAATAACAGTAAAACTGACACGTTAAATAATTATGTGCATAAAATTATAATAAATATATAAATAAAAAAATAAATAAAAATAATTTAATTTAATTTTTAAAAATAAAATATATTTTAAATGAATGCTTGAGGAGGCTACTGCCAGAGGGGACTCAGTTGGATGGTGACTAGCACAGCATTCTTCTACTCCAAGGGCGGGATCTTGACATTTCTTTAGAAATGGCTAGCTTTAAAAGCACTGCCACTTAAAAGACAGAAACAGAGATGCCTATACGCTGTACACACGCATCTTTAAAATGTCACGTCAAATTTTGTGAAATAAGATTTAGGGTCCGCTTAGATGAGCTTTTATCAGTAGAATTTTTATCAGAAGAGCTTTTTTAAAAAGTCAGTTGACCGTTTGACTGTCAATTAAAAAAACAACTTTTTTAAAAGAGTTTTATACAATAGACTGTTTGGCAACATAAAAATAAAAAGCACTTTTATTAATTTTAACTATATTTTATTTTATAATAAAATTATTTATGCTAAACAATATTTAAAGTATACTAAACAATATGCAAAGTACTATCTTATAGGAAATTTTAGATAACTATTTTTTAGAAAATAATTTAAAGAGATATCTCATTTTCACGTAGGAAATAAAATTAATATGAAAAATAAATATTAAAATATGTAAAAAAGTTAAATAATATTATAATTTTAAATAAATATTTAAGCTGGCTAAATAATTAAATGCATAATAAATTATGCATTTTATCGTAATACATAATCAAAACTAACTTCCAATTTTACGGATGAAAAGAGAAAATTAACAGCTATTTCAAAGTTCCTACTTTCTACAATAGCCAACTCTCATTTTAGTATAAAACTCTCTATTTCCATGATAGAAACATGGAAGAAACTACAATTCTGAAAGCAACCGAGATGGTATGCCCCTAGGCTGTCCAAACCTTGATCCCTGGTTGATGAAATAGGTTGAGTTGATGAAACTTTCAC
>JAOSBL010000187.1:180865-193148 GCA_027568915.1 Erythroxylum roraimae
ACCGAATTGGGGGGTGGTAATTTATTGATGACTTCGATTTTTGCTGGATCCACCTCTATTCCATTATTAGAAATTTTGTAGCCTAGGTTGATTCCTTCTTGTACCATAAAAATGGCACTTTTCCTAATTTAGCACAAGATTGGTTTCTTCACACCTCTATAAAACCTGTTCTAGATTGAACAAACATGCATCAAATGAAGAACCAAAAATAGAAAATTCGTCCATAAATACCTCAATTATATTTTCCACCATGTCGGAGAATATGGACATCATGCAGCGTTAGAAAGTGGCAGGAGCATTGCACAAACGGAAGGGCATCTTACGATACACAAATGTAGCATAGGGATATGTGAAGGTGGTCTTCTCCTGATCCTCTTGGGCTATGGGAATTTGGTTATACCCTGAATAACCATCTAAAAAGCAATAATAATCATGCCCCGCTAATCTTTCCAACATTTGATCAATAAAGGGGAGAGTGAAGTGATCTTTTCTAGTTGCTGCATTTAATTTCCTATAATCTATACAAACGCTCCACCCTGTCAAAACCCTAGTGGAAATTAACTCATTACTATCATTAGAGATGACAGTTATGCCATTTTTCTTTGGCACCACCTGTATAGGGCTTATCCAAGAGCTATCAGAAATAGGATAGATAATTCCTGCATCAAGTAATTTAAGTATCTCAGATCGCACAACTTCCTTCATGTTAGGATTGAGTCTCCTTTGATTTTTCCCACTAGGTATATGGTTTTCCTCCATTAAAATCTTGTGAACATAAATAAAAGGGCTAATTTCCTTTATGTCAGCAATATTCCATGCAATAGCCAATTTATGTCCACCTAATACCCTTAATAACTTCTCTTCTTGAGTGGAATTCTAAGAAGAAGAAATAATAATTAGATATGTATTTGATTCTCCTAAGAATGCATACCTCAAATGAATTGGAAGATGTTTTAATTCAAGTTTTGGTGGGCTCAATTTGGAAGGTAACAATTTAGGTTTAGGAGGGCCCAATTCTTCAATTTGGGGTCTATACCTAAAACCATCACCTTGGAATCTATATGCATAGTCCACTAGCTCATCATCCAATTCATTCTCATCTATTCCTAAAGCTAGGCATGTCTCTAAAGCATCATCATACATTAATTTAGGAATAGATTCAAATGCAAGAGAATCAATTACATCCCCTTTAAAACCTTGAAAATGTTAAACACCTCTTCCTCATCACCAACTCTCAAGGTTAGCTTACCATCCGGAACATCAATCAATGCTCCACCAGTGGCTAAGAATGGTCTTCCTAAAATCTTAGGAACCTGCATATCGAAATCCATCTCAAGCATAACAAAATCAGTTGGAATTATAAGCTTACCAACTTTCACCAGTAAGTCCTCAACTATACCAATAGGGTATCGAATTGATCTATCGTCAAGTTGTAATGAAATTGTAGTTAGTTTGAGTTCACCAATTCCAAGCCTGTTATAGAGAGACAAAGGGATAAGAATAATGTTTGCACCTAAGTCACATAAGCATTGAAAAACATTAGAAGCGCCAAAGTGATAAGGAATAGTGAAACTCCCTGGATCCTTTAACTTAGGGGGTAGTTTATTTTGTAAAATTGAACTACACTCCTCAGTTAAGGCTACTGTAGCAAAACTTTCCAGCTTCTTTTTGTTGGAGATAATTTCCTTCAAGAACTTTGTGTAAGCAAGCATCTCAGCAAGTGCTTCATCAAAAGGGGTGTTGATTTGGATCTTCTTGAAAAGGTCAAGGAATTTCTAAAATTTTGAATCATCATGCTTCTTCTTCACCCTTTGAGGGTATGGTATGGGTGGCACAAAGGAAAATTCTGGGATTGGTGAAGACTCTCTCTTTGCTTTGGTTTCTTTAGGCTCCTCGTCTTTATCCAACTTCACAAATTCAGCATCCTTGGGTTCATTTATCTTGGCTTCCTTCTCTTTAGGAACCACACCTTCTACCACCTTACCACTTCTCAGAAGAATTGTCATACAATCTTGTTTTGGAATCATTTGGGTATTACTGGGTAGCTTTCCCTTACCTATTTCACTTACCTCTTTTGCCCCTTAAATGATTTGCACCTCTAAATTTCTGATGGCAGCTTAGTTAGACTGAATGTTCTACTCCATTATATTCATGGCTTGAGAGCTAGCTTGAGCACTTTGATCCATCTTGCTCATAAGTTGAGCAAACATATCTTTAAGCCAATCTACCTTTTTCTACCATGGGGAAGGGAATTGTTGTTGTGCAGAAGATGAAGGAGGTGAATACTGCTGTTTCAGTGGTGCTTGGAACCCAGGTGGTCCCATTGGTTTTGTGGCCCCTTGATTTTTCCATGAAAAATTTAAATGAAACTTCCGACCCTCATTGTAGGTGTTTGAGAAGGGATCAATCTCTGACCTTGTCTACCATTGTTCACATAGTTTACCACTTCCTCTTGGATTGTTGCATCTATGTTCATATAACTAGTTACTGTATGTCCAAATCTACCACAAAGAGTGTAAGGATCCATACCCGACTTGTTGTCGTTCATCAACATATTCAACTTCCTATTTATCTCAGAAACTTAGTAGGTCATGTCAGGTGTAGAACCCACTTTATTGAGAGCAGTAGCTTTGCTTCTAGTCACCTTACAATGTGAATTCTCTATAACTTTTTTGAAAATATTCCATAACTCTTGAGAACTCAAGTTACTAATTTCTCTCCTTCTTTCAACGAGAACTATTGTATCATCTTCCTTAGTTTGAGAGTTTTATAGGTTGGGTACCACTTCATCGTGAAAGTCTCCATTACTTTTTCCTAAGTATCAATGGAATCCACTTCAAAACTCAAAAACCAGTTTCTGGCTAATCCCTTCATGCAATAGGGAAAACACCTTAGCCTTAACTCATCTTCGGACAATCCATATAATGGAAGAGTTTGAACTATCACATAGAAATCTCTCATTAAGGCTAGAGCGTCTTCACTCGGCATTCCATTAAATTGTGGCAACATAGATAGATGAATCTGCTTCAGCTCATAATTCCTTGCTGCCGTTGTCAATCGAATGGAAGAGGGGTTGCCAGCAATAAATGGCATTTGATAATCTCTAATTCTCCTTACCGCAGGATTAACAACAACCAGTTTAGCTTAATTTCCTTCATTGAATTGTTTGTGTCCCATGTCTTGTTCCCCATACAGAATCAGATTTTGATTATTGTTTGCCATCTCTCTTCTTCTTTGGGCATTGTTCCTTCTACAAGTGCGTTCAATTTCAAAATTTAACTCAATTAGTTGTTTGTTGTTCAAATTTCTTAAATGCCTTAAGTTCATGCAGCTCCTGAAATAAAAACAAAGAGTAAGGGGTTTAAAGTAATTAATGGAAGAAAACGTTAAATAAAAAAATAACTAGAATTAATAGTAGTGAATATAAATTAGTCCCCAGCAACGACGCCAAAAAACTTGGTCAACAAAATCTGCAAGTACACAGAGTCGTTCCTAGTACCTACAAATCGAGTATTCCAAGGTCGTCTCCCACAAGGACTAAGATACTCACTACTGAATTAATCCTAATTACTTAAAAAAAAGTGACAAGAAACATAAAAGATGATTGGATTTGAGTAGACAATAAATTGTAAAGATTAGAAATAAACAAACAGGGGAAATTTGATGATTTAAACTTAGGGCTTTAGGGTTCACCAATTTAAGAGATTGATCAATAAATTATGGAATTTATTGAATGACAGGTTATAATAACAATTGCATAATTTTACTCATATTCTCTCTCAAGACATATAAGAATACCCAACTAGTTTATTACCATCTCTTAATGTGAAATCTAACTAGTCAAATTCATTAAGAACAAGCAACCATAAGTTATCACACTAGTTTAGGATATCTCTATCTCTAAATCTAATGTGTTTATCTTCCTAAAGCACAAATCACACTTCACCTTTCAGTTCATCATATGATTCCTAAGATTGCATCTATGGTGATAACAGTGAAGTTCAAGAAAGATAAACATAACCTAAGAACTTTCATTTAACACCAATCAATTCATAAAATACAAATCAATCCCCCAAAATGGGCTACATCCCTCACCCTAAATGGGGTTTAGTTCCAGAACATGATAACAGAATCCATACACATAAAGACAATCAACATCCAAGAAAGAGGAGAGAGAAAAGGTAGAGAGAACACAAAACAAGATTGCTTCCAATGCTTAATTCAATCCCCTTTTCTCTTCTTCCTTGCCTCTTTATATTGCAGCCTCGTTTTTAGTGTCCAGTCCCCACTTTTGGTCTTAAAAATGAGTATTTATAGTGTCTAGGGCTCAAAGAAACCTAGTTTTTGCTAAACAGGGGAATCTAGATCGTCTTAGTACTAACAAAGTCCATTAGGCACTTCATGTCCGCTGAGCGGACCTTTTAGGGTCTCTGGAGTGAAATTTTCCAGTCAATGTCTGTTAAGCTCACTTCATGTCCTCTAAGCGGACCTTTTCAGGTCTCTGGAGTGAAATTTGCTAGTCAATGTCCGTTAAGCAAACATACCCTGGGCATCCACAAAAATGTGCAATTTTGACCCTCTAGACGACAAAATCTCTCCTCAGAGTCTTCACGGAAGTTATAGAATCAGAGTCCTCTTCGAAAGCATTCTTGAATGACATTAATCCAACATCCACAATAAAGGTTATGCCTCTTGCCCCAAAATCTATCCATTTGCACCTATTAAGCAATAAAGTCAAAATGTGTGAGAACTAACCAAATAAAGCTCCAAATTCACATAGAGATAAGTCAAATTAGTTCTAATTCATCCCAAAATCATATTTGAATAATTTGACTTATCAAAATACCTTACATCCTTCCTCAATTTCATGTGCTCAAAGGATTCGTTTTTGCATATGTTAATGTGGCTCAAGGCTTAACCATTTTTCAACAACTCCAAAACAGAAGTCCTTCTATAAGTATTTCCTCACTTCTCATTAATCTCACTCATAGTAGGCAAACTGACATGATTATGTGGAGGCTAACGAATTCTAGTCAGTTCTCTATTTCTTTAGCTAGAAGTATATAGAGGGCAAATTATCCCCAGATACATTGGTTTCATGTAATGTAGAACAAAAACTTTAATCATAGAATTGCTCACCTACTCTGGTAAGCTTTCAACACTAAACTTGCCACCCTGGATAGAATTGGTATCTTCCTATGCATTCCTAATTGGCATTCCTAGCGCAAGAACAATGTTGAATCTCACAATCATCTCTTCTTTTCCCGCATCTACTCGAATCAAATTTGGAAATTCATCATGGAGAAATGTGGAGTTCACAACCACCCTGTAATCTTGTTTAATATCGTGGAATGGAATATTCAACTTAAACTACCCCAAGAAGCCATTGTATGGCTAATACTCATTGCTCTAGCTTATCTTGTATCAGACATCTAGAATGAGAGGAATAACAGAATCTTCAGGTCCATTACTAACACACCACAAAACCAGTCAATAATAGTTCAAGATCAGATCAAGATGCAGATATTCTTCTATGAGCACAAGCACATAATCAGTCATAAAATGACCTCAAAGTGGAATTTATACTAACAAAACCGAGGTAACCTTAGCTAAAGCCCTGATTATTAAAGCTCATACTTGCTAACTTACTTTGAATATGTTATAAGATGATGCACAAGCTTGCTTGGTTCAATTCTCTTTAGGGGTTAGTCCCCTTGAATTGTATTCCTAGTTTGTACTTTTTCTTGTAAACTTTCTTTAATTGAATATATCACCTTTTATTAAAAAAAGTTTCAACATATATATATGACTTAAATTTGCACTGGAATATGTATAATTTGTTTAAGCAAGTAAACATATTACGGAAAAGGCTGAAATTTTGATTTAGAGATAGAAAATAGTTTCAAAAGAAGAGCTTCAAGATCGTATAATCACGAATAGAGTGAGACATATCATTAAGCTATTAAGTAGATATAATTGGGAAAAACCTATATTATATACTCTAATCATCAATAATGGTAATGATAATAGATGCATGTTATAGTGAAGAATGTGAGATTTTACAAGATTAAGAATTAATTAAATTTAGACAATTTTCTTAGAAAAGGTTCACATTTTAGATAATGCAATTGACATATTGACAAATTCAATTACCATCAAAGAAAGTTCAAGCATTGTTTGGACTTGATTAATACCTTAAAGTGTTATATGAGACTGAAATCTAACTTATGTATGATATATTCCCTAATGTAGGGACTGTTGTATATATATATCATATACATAGGCATGTAATATTGGAGTGTTTATGAAAACTATATGTATTTCTTAAAAATCTTGAGGCCAATATGGTCTAACACATAATTGTACGCTGAAGCATATTCTTCTTTAAAATGTAGAGGTGAAAATACTTGCTAGAACAAAGTTGGAATACAAACATGATGGTGTGATGGAGAATTTTTTTGAAGAAACATTCAACCTAAAATACAGGCATATGAGGACCTATGTCTATATACAAGTAAATATAATGAGATACATAATTTGAAATACATAAATATTTATACATGTATTTAATTTTAAAAAGAAATAATAAGAATATGACTCTTATCTTAGACTATATGTGTAACTGATTGTTTGATTTTAAGACATACTTTTTAATTAATTTAATATCTCAAAGTATTCTAAGACTTATTACCATCAAATAAGGACCTTGTTCTTTTATTCATGGCAAGTGACTCCGCACAGTTTGGACATTAACCAGCTATAGTTCCACCATTCTTGTATGTGATTTTAGCTTCCATTAATATAAATGTATTTGGATTGTTAACCAAAAATGTCGTCGGAGCATTTAGGGAGATACATGGGTCACATTGGTATTTAACCACATGTCTTCAGTTGTAGCAGATGAAACATATTCTTCACAAATTATTTATTAATATGTAAGAATATTTTAAATAATATTAATTATGATAATTGTTAGGATATATTATATATATCTTTTATTTAGTTTTGGCATTTTGATTAAACATATAAGATATAACTTGTAAGAATTCTACACTACATTGGAGTCTATCATCATGGTGACATTGGGATTAATTTTACTACTGAACATGCTAAAAAGTTACTGTTAGATTTTGTGGATTGAAGAAAATCAAAGGATAAGGTTGTTGTTTAAGAAAAAGTCAACGTGGTCGCTGCATGGTTGAATGGGAACTCTAATTACTTGAGGATTGTGCACATCTCCTAATCACCAAGGAAGCCTACCAAACACGTGAGTGATAGAGACCAAGTGGGAGTGTGTGTGCAGTAACAAGGCAGATGTGCGTGAGTGAGATAGACTTGATGTGAGTTAGTTGTTCAATAAAATTGTGATTGCATTGTGCGTGTGTCTATGAAGATTGCTGAACAACTTGTGATGGGTGATGAGAGCTACAGTGTAATGGGTTAGTGAGTAGGTGTTGGTGTTGCACACATTTTTCTTATTGAGAAAATTGAAGTGAATCTCTGGTGTTGATGAACCGTGGCTATGGGTGTGAGTTTATGACGCAATAAATGTCAGCTATGGTGAAGTGGGCATTAGTTGTTAATTGAAGAAACACTGCGACATGCTTTTGTGAAGAGAGAGTTAGTTACAGTGAAGAGATTCGGCAGGATTATTTCGAGAAGATAAAATCATAGGGAAGTCTTTCTTTTATCTCAACTATATTGTCGTTCAGTTCTTAGTTGATTAAGTACTTAAGTTATTCTTTTATTAATTGTTTTTTGAGTGAAAGTAGTTAGAAAAATCCTTTGAAGAGGTTAACACGAGTCGGTCGTGTTATCAGGTGTGAAAATCTTTCACAGGAAGTGAGATTGAGAGATAGTTACAAGGACTGAGTGGTGTTGTTTTAGTGTGACCTTGTGTAAATCTATAGCACTTTCTTGAAAGTATTAATCTGGGTAGGGGTCCCGCAGACGTAGGCAGAGTGTGATGAACTGTGTTACTAAATTTTTGGTGTTTTAATTATTTCGGTTTTGCTTGCTTTTATTTTTGTTCGTGCTAAAGAAGTTTACAAAAAGTTTGCAAAACAATTAACACCTTCAATTTTTCAATTGGTATCAGAGAAAGGTCACCGATTCAAAACTTGGTAGCAAGTTGGGGCAAATCCTAGTTTCGCGAACATGGCTTCAAGAGAGGGTGCATCAATCACCAGACCACCATTATTGGATGGATCTAACTATCCTGCATGGAAATCACGGGTGAAAGTCTTCATCCAAGCTCAGGGCACGAAAGCTTGGCATTCGATAGTACATGGTTAGACACATCTGATGGTCACTGATGATAAAGGAGAGGGAGTTTAAAAGGATCCATCTGAATGGACAAGAGTTAAAGAAGAAAGTGCACTCAGAAATTTACAAGCAATGTATGCGATATTCAGTGTTGTCGATGAAGGATGCTTCTCAATGATTTTAGCCTGTGAATTGACTAAAGAAGCGTGGGATGCTTTGCAAACTATTCATGAAGGGCCAAAATCTTTGATAGCATCAAAACTACAGATGTTAGCTATTTGAAGAGCTGAAGATGGATGAGAATGAGACTATTGGAGACTTCTATGAAAAATTGCGAGATATAGCGAATCAGGCACATCAACTGGGGAAGAAATACTCCAACGTGAAATTAGTCAAGAAAACACTAAGATCACTGCCTCCAAAATTTATTCCAAAAATTGCAGCAATAGAGGAGGCCTACAACATTGATAATCTGTCATTGGAAAAAGTTATTGGAATCCTTACAAACTTCGAAATGAATCTTTTAAGAGGTAAGCAAGAAAGAAGCAAAGGATTGGCACTACAGGTGGAAACTAAAAATGTTGGGACCCCGCCCTTGCGAGTCATGTGCCCAACGTCCTACGTGACATCTGGACGAGCATCCCACAAGGGTGGCTTGCCCATACCAGTCAAACCTCAAAAGTGAACTCATTTCACCTACTTTCGAACCGATTTTGGGAAACCTCAAAAAGGAATTTCAATCTGACATCTTCAGAACCTTTGTTCCCCATTTTCTTAAGTTTCTAAAAATTTACAAACTTTATATCAATGGAAAGATAAAAGAAAGATCTACAACTTTGATGAAGAACTTAAAAACAATTTCTGCCTCCATAAGGGTCAAAATTTCAAAACAAGACAACTGTCCCAAAAGTCCATCCTATGCAACATCCAAACTTTTAATAATCATATCTTTCAACTCCAATGTCCAAAAATTTCATACTATATATCATTGGAAAGCTGGAAAAATAATCTACAACTTTCAAGAAGACAACTTCATTGAATTCAGCCTAAATCAATACAATATTTCCCTCGAAGATAGAACACAAACTCTCCCCCTTATGGAAATCTTGAAAAATGCAATGAACAAATTTGACATATCATCGGCAAAACACAAACATACTTCATTAACATCAAAATATAAGAGTTTTTACAAAGCTTTAGTGGGCATTTTTAGCCACAATACATCAATATTTCAAAATGTCAAAATACAAAAGATACATGAACAGTAATATGCTCAAATGCAACTAAAGCCTTGTAGTTTCAAATTTAGCTTAAAATAAAAAAGATGCAAATTTGGGAGTGAAGCCTCGATTCTCTTTCACTCGATCTCTTGCTCGTCACTTGGAGATGGGAAGGAATGGGGGGTGAGCTTAAAGCTCGTGGTTAACAAGTTTATAACGAATAACAAACAAAACCATTTAAAATGTTCATTGATATAGAAAAATTCTTATTGAATCATAAAACACATGGTTCTTAAAGTTTTCAACCAAATTCACAATAACAAATCATGTATGCATCAATCTTGTCAACATACCATGAACACATAAACACATCAGAATGGTTTGGGTTGGTTCAAAAACAGAACGTACTACATATTTCCCATAAGGGTCCTGTGTAGCCGTGAACAGAACGGACTATCGCAATCCCACAAAATGGTTTTGCGTAGTCGTAAACTTATGGGAGTCCATAAAGGAGCTCCATGCCACTAGCGGGCAGGCGGGAGAAGCCTTTAGTCAAAGTACACTTGACATACTTAAGGGACCTAACCAAACCCACAAAATATGCATTTCATAACTTGTAAACATGTTGCCCAAATGGCACATTTTCAAAACATGTCTTTCATGAACATGAAATTTTTCATATGCACTTCCATCATCTTTTCACAATTAATCAACCACATTAAAATATCAAGCATATTTCAATTTCTCAAATCATTCAAAAGCAACAAATTCCACAATTTTACAGCAATGAAAAATCATTTTATTTTCTTGACTAAAAAGAAAACAAAAAGGCTCATTATCCAATTATAAACATGAAACCCACCTTAATTTCCTTGCTTATGAAATTTGCTTAAGGATGCCTTTCCTCTTGCACCTCTTGCCTCTCTTGAAGTCCTCCTTGATTTCCTTCATAAATGAAAAAATTCCCATTCAATAGGAATTCAAAATTAAGAACCCATAAAGCACATTCACTGAAATTGACTCTAGATTGCTAAAGCCCATGTATTTCCTAAATTTCATGAACCAAAACCCCTTCTATATACCCAAGTATAAAAAATCAAACTTACCTTGAATCTTCACCAATTTATGAGATTATTGGCTCTAAAGAAGGCTCATCCCTTCCTCTTTCTTTTTCCCTTCTTAAGTTACCTTAAACTCTCTCTTTAAGACTAAGAAAAGATGAAACCTAACTCAAAACTCCATTTTTTTCTCAACTTCACCGAAAACTCTCTTTCTCACTTTTGATTTTCATATTTTACATCTTCCTTCACCTATTCCACGTTTTTCTTCTTCTCAAGCACAAGACAACACCTTTCCTTTCCCACATTTTACCCTTAATGAATGAGAAAAGTCCACATTTACCTTCCTTTAATGCCTTAGTGCTTTTAACCTTAAGTAAACTACCCAAAATACCCCTTTATGCATGTATTTACCACCTTTACTTCAACTAACCCATAAAATAAATTCCACTAACATAGACATCAATAAAAAAAATTACTCCAAAAAATATTTTATCTTTCCAAACCTCATAAATATCTAAATCATGCTTAACTAAAAAGAAACATTCAGGGGCCAACAGGAAAAAGTGTGAATGATGCGGAAGATGAATCGGATGAAAATGAAGACTTGGTACTACTCACATGAAATTTTGGTAAATGGCTAAAAAGAATGAAAAAGGATAGAGCCAACTTTAGACAATATGGCGAAAGTTCGTCGAGTAACAAGTCAAGACACAAAAGGGTGAACGGAAGGCAAGGAGAATCCAATGTCATGAATATCAAGGTTTTGGACACATTAAAGCTGAATGTGCTAATACTTTGAAGAAGAGAAAAGGAAAATCCTTCACGAGCACCTGGAGTGAAAATGATTCCGATACTGAATATGGAAACGAAGAAGAAATTGCTAATGGTTCTGCGTTAGTTGCCCTATATAGCAAAAGTCCAGTTACTTGCTTAACAGGAACTGAGAAGGAAGTAACTGAAGTTGAAAAGTGGGGAAATCGGGAAATTTCAAAAACAATCCAGCTCAAGATCTAATATTAGATTATGACAGTGACGGAAGTGGCTTGGATGATAAAAAAGGGAATATTTACAAGGATTACAAAGCTATGTATGAAAAATGGGTAAAAACGTGTAGAAAGAATTAAAGATTGAAGGAAGAGAATCTCTCCATTAAGAACACCATACAAAAGTTAGAAAAGAAGTTGATGTTGGCATTGGATGAGCTTGGTGAAGCTAAAATTGATAAGTACTGAAAAGTGATTGAGAATGTTGAATGGAGGCACAGAAAAATTAGATAAGTTGATAGAAAATGATAAGGATAAAGGGAATTTTGAAGGCATAGGCTACAAAGGTGAGTGCTCGAAAGTGAATGAAAAAAATGGATATGTCTAAATCAGTCCAAGAGGTAGAAACATCGAAAAAGAATCGAAGATTTGTACCCACATGTCATTTTTTTGGGGCATTGGACATATAAGACCAAGATGTTATCAGTTACTACAGATGTTGTTTCAAAGAAGACAAAGCCGAAAAAGTATACATCCTTCACAAAAATTTCAACATCAACTTTCAATACTGAAATATACTTGGGTAAAAAGAAGTGAATTGCAAGCTCTCGTAGTTCGTACTGTAAGTGTAACTCGACTTGTATGTGGATACAACTCGACTTATGCATGTAACTCGACTTGTATGTGGATACAACTCGAGTTATGTATATACAGCTCTGTTAGATTGTTAGAGTAGTGCCCTAAAGGCAATCGC
>JAOSBL010000187.1:226031-238303 GCA_027568915.1 Erythroxylum roraimae
TCATGAACTGGCATTGGAATGTCCTGTCGTAATATATATATATATATATATATATATAGTAGAGAATCAGATAATATCATATTTAATAAACTAAAATTAATTTTTATAATACAATCCAAACTAATAAAGAGAACAGTAAAAGAGGATAAGGTTTCTGCAGAACGAAAAAGTTGAAATCAACATGCACTGCCTCCACCCGCACCACCACCGCCACCGTCACATCCACCGCCTCCTCCTCCCCCTCCACCTATATCACCACCACCCATGCTTGTAAAACCTGCGATACCACCGTGATTATGATGATGATGATGATGATGATTATCGAAGCCAGAGCCGCCTCCACCGCCAACTCCAGAACTTCCCAAAGCACAACGCAAGAGACCGAACACAACAGAAATAGAAACAAATACTACGATGATGATTACGAAGATTTCCATGATGGCTGAAACTTGCTTATACCTTATCTAGCCCTCGATCTAGCTTCATCCTTTTATAGTTATGCTAAGTTCTGATTATTCTTTCAATTTTAGTCCAACACTCACATTGAAATGTATGTCTTTGAAAGTTTGACCACGGTACCGTGTGGAACAGTTCAAGCTTCAAGATAATATGATCTTTATAATGAATTGTAGTATACTTTGCCACGAATTGCTGACAACAAGACGCATTTTATTGGTCAACCTATAATTACTTATGAATTTATATAAACAAAAATAATAAAAATATGTTGATATATATTTTTCATTTAATTATCTTTAATTTTTGAAGAAGATGTTAAAACTTTTCGATAGTACTTTACAAAAATTAACAAAAAAAATAAATTTGCAATTTATTTTATCTTTCTTATCTCTTAATTATTTTTAATAATTTTATTGAATTTCTACACTATTTATTCTTAATTATATCTTTTTATAAAATTATTTTATTATTTTTATATTGGAATTTTTTCTTAAATTTTTTCTTCAAATTAATAATAATAATAATAATAATAATAATAATAATAATAATAATAATAATAATAATATAGTTTCACTAATTTCTTTGTATCAACGCGACTTCCTAATTCATAATCTCTTCTCTACCACTTGCTCCTCCACCTCTTCTAATTCATTAAGCAACGTGTTGTGTTTAACGAGTCTAGCTAGCATACAATTCAAAGTTATTGGCAATCATGAGAGGTTGACTATATTACAAGGTTTTATTAATTATGTTAAGGTTAGCAACGACTCAGACTCAAGGTTTATGGACAATGGCTATTCTAATCACATAACAGGAGACAAACCATCATTTAAAGAGCTTAATGATATGAAAAAGTTAAGCGATGCAATTGGGTGACAACAATGTGTATCATGTTGAAGGGAGAAGTATAGTTTCCGCTAAGGCAAATGGTAACATTGAACTTCTATCTAATGCATATATAGTTTGTTCCTACTTTGACTTATATTTATTGAGCATTGGACAATTGATGGATAGTGGTTATAGAATAGTATTTGATGAAGGTGCATCTACAATTATTCTCACTTAATGTTTCACAGTTGCATAATTTTGCCTTTGTTGTTAGTGAAATTAATAAGTCTAAATTATGGAATTTATGTTATGGGCATTCCAATGAAAGTGGATTGAAGTTGTTAGTCAAAAGAATATAGTTATTGGGTTGCCCACAATTGAATCTTTTGAGTTTTTTTGAAGGATGTGTTTTGGGTAAGCAAAGTAGAAAGTCTTTTTCTGGTTGGACAATCTATTATAGAAAATTTTTGTCTTCAGTTAGTGCATGCTAATTTTTGTGGACCCATGAATCCAAAATATTTTGGTGAAAATCGGTATTTTTTGTTGATTGTTGATAATTACAGCCGCATGAATTAGGTCTAATTTTTGAAGACAAAATCTGAAACTCTTGCCCACTTTAAGAAGGCCTTAGTAAAAAATGAAATTGACAGCAATATTAGGTGCCTTAGAACCGACATACAAGGTGAATTTACACCTAGTGAATTTAATAAATTTTATGAAGAGTGTGGTATTCTCAAGGAGCTTAATGCACTATACATAACAGAGCAAAATGGTGTTGTTGAGAAGAACAATCAAACAGTGGTGGAGATGGCTAGAAGTTTGATAAAAGTCAAAGGTCTTCTCAATTCCTTTTGGGCTAAAGTAGTTGTATATCTTTTAAATATTTCTCTTACTAAGGCTAAATATATTGCTGCAACTGTTGTTGCATGTCAAACTGTGTAGCTAAGAAGAATCCTTGTTAATTTGAGCCAAGAATAATCTACTGCAACTGAAATTCTGTGTGATAACAAAATTACAATTGCAATGACAAAGAATCTATTCTTTCATAGCAGAACAAAACATATTGACATCCGATATCAATTCATTCACAAGTTGGTAGCAAGTGAAGAAATTAATTTTGAATCAAGGGGTGTGTAGAAATTGATTTAATGATTCAAAATTAATCCAGGCGTGTGCATGTGTTGTTTACTAAGTTCAAGCTTACTTTATATTATTCCGATCAAGATTGTTATATAATATAATATTTTATTTATTTAGTTTGTTGCAATACATTATTGGCTTGTTTTTTAGTTATTTGATAGATGCGTAAATTCTGTAAAAAGTCACGAGTTTAATTGAATAAAGAAGTTCAACTTTTTCTGTATTTTAGTCTACTGCGTGCTTTTAGCCTTTTAGCCAACACATGCACTGCCTGCCTCCACCTCCTCCGGTATCACCACCACCATGCTTGTGGTGCCGCCGACATCCACGGTTGTGATACCAAAGTCATCATGATGATGGTTATGATAATCATAAGGGCTGCCTCCACCACCAGAGCCGTCACCATCACCAGGGCTTAGGCACAACCCAAGAGACCGAACACAACAGCAATAGAAACTAATACAATGATCATGATTATCCAGATTTCCATACCGTCTGAAACTTGCTTGTGCTTTATCTGGTCATCCGTATAGCTTCACACTTCCAAAGTCAACCTATTTTTTGTGATCTTTTATTACTCTTTTTTTAATATTAGATACTGTCTGAATTCTAATTAAATAATGAACCAATGTATCTCTCTCGTCATGTCTGATTATTGAGTTTAATTTATGTTCCATGAACCAAAGTCAACGACTTCAACGCGAGTTTATTGAGTTCCGATTAATTTAATTAAATTTTAATTAAACTTAATTAGCTTGTTAAAATTAACAATATTCTTTATAAATAATTAACTGATGACATTGAATTATGTAAATTTATTCATTAATTTTTTTGTTTATAATATTTATTCAATTATAGAGATAGCAAACTCGAGCCTGGATACAACCAGGTCAGAGGTAGCACACTCGAGCCTGGGCCTATTATTATTTTTTAAAATTAAAATATATATTATTTATTTATTATCTGAATAAACTATTAGAATTTTTTTCTGTTTACGAGATTTTTTTATATTTTTTTTATCTCTTAAATATTTATAATAATTTTAGTAAGCCTCTAGTTCAAAAGTCCAATAAGTATACAATAAATATTGATAAGGTATTATTTTATACTGTATTTCATCCCGCTTAATGAAATACCTTATTAAATTATTTTATTATTTTTACACTGAATTAAATTTAAATTTAAAATATTAAATATTAAATATTAAATTTACAATAATAATAATTTTTCTAGCACATGCTTATGTTACAAAAACGTATAATTGCTAATGCAAATGTGTTGTTCTGCACAGAAACAATCAGCAGTAGACTGTAGACAGAAATTGGCCGCATGCTTCATGCGACGGCCACAAAGAAGTTCTATCATGTAATGTGGGAAAACATCAACACGCAATTCCTCCACCTGAGTTGCCAAAATCACAACCACCGCCACCTCCTCCACCTGCGTTGCCAAAATCACAACCACCGCCACCTGAGTTGCCAAAATCACAACCACCGCCACCTCCTCCACCTGAGTTGCCAAAATCACAACCACCGCCACCTGAGTTGCCAAAATCACATCCAAATCCAAACCCACCACTATTATCATATGTTCCTCCAACGTTATCTCCTATATTACCTAAGTCGTATCCATCACCACCACCACCATAATCATCACCTCCCATATCAATGCTTATATGCGCGGTGTCCACGTCTACTCCTCCCCCATCTTCATCACCATCTCCTCCGTCGAGCTTTTTTCCAACACCGCCGTATACTCGGCTGAGGATTATCAAGAGAATAAAAAGAGCGAGCCCAGAGCACCAGGCTATGATAACAATAATCCAAGTCTCCATTTACCTGATGCACCAGTCAATTCTTTTCTTGTATAGGAACGGACTCTGGTTAGTAGCGACATTATATATACATTTTATCCATCATAGATACAGAAGCAACGCGTTGTGCATAAAGAGTCTAGAATGCCATTCAAATTTGGCGTTCATGAGGTTGACTTTAGTACAAGATCCTATTGATTATGATAGCTTAGCAATGAGTCAGGCCTGCCCAACGCTCGGTCAAATAACCGGTTGGTTCGAAATCAATCAACTCGGATTAGTTTCAGGCTGGTTTGCATCCCTAGGTTTAATTATCTTGTAATGAAATAAGTAATGACATTGAAGCTATGTTCTCGACAAGATTTGAGAGTTTGACTCAGCTCGCAGATTTTGACTTTTTGATTATGAAGTCTTATAATAGAATGTCAATAGGCTACAGTTTGACTCAGCTCACGGAATGTTAACAGATCATCCTATACGGTTTGATTATACAACATGTTTCTTTTTTTTTTCTTGAATTTTATTTATTTATAAATTAATTATGATTATAATGTGTAAAGACTTTTTACCAAAATTAAACTAATTTATTTAATATAAAATAAAAGTAGAATAGTGATGAAATAATATGAGTAAGCTTATAAATTCCTAAAATTTACAAGGGTTAAATAATAAAATTTTAAACTTTAAGAACCCATTTTCTCCATTTCTTAGGTGACATCATAAAAAGAAAAGTAAAGAATCATATTTTAGCATCCCATTTTGATTCATATTTTCTAAGTTATCTTATATATCATAAATTATTTATTAATATATAACAGTACCATAATTTTAACCCTAGATCTACTTGGGATTTTGGCCCTCGTGATGATGCTTGCTACCAAGAAGCAAGCTTATGGGTGGCAATTAAGTCTGAGTTAGGCTCGATTCAATTTGCTCGAGCATTGGGCTAAAATCCAACCTTTCTTATTAAAACTCGACCTAGTTTGAAGCTTAAAATTTTTAATAAAATGACGTATTTGAATTTCTACTCGAAAGAAATTCGTTTTCTTTTTTAATTTTTTAAATTAAAAAATCGGGTCAAGGTAAGTTTTAAGTTAGTTATTGGGCCCAAACTCGCACCATTTGCCCTAAGCCTATTCTGACTTCAAGTCAGGCCAAATCTGAGCAGAAATTTTCGGGCTTGGATGGCTACCCAACCCATTGCCAAGCCCCAACAAGCATTACTACAGCCTGCCAAGTAATTAGTTTCAAGGCATTGACAATCTAAAAAGGTGGGGAAATTTTGTCATCATATCCATATTCACGCGTGCAAAGGTCGTGTAATTGGAAATCAACAGAAGTTTCTGACCGTGGGATGGATAGCTAGTAGACACTGTTTATGCTGCGTGCACTTGCCCCCACTAGTTTCATGGTAGTTATGAGAGGGTTTGTAAATCGGCCCGGCCCGGCCCGGCCAGTTATAACACTAAATTGATCAATTGAATTTTTGAGAAAATTGATTCGGTCTGACCTAACTAACCTAAGTCAATTAGGAGTAAAGTGACAAAATCTATACCGATCAAAAAGAAAAATAGTATGGATTCAACCTATTGTCAATCCTAGAAATGAGAGTATAGTGTAGAATAAACTTTTCTCAACAGAGCATCAGCTTAACTACTACTTTGATCCAAAGCTCGCAAGCTGGACTTCACTGTAGCTAGATTGATCAAGATTAAAATATCAGATACTCTGGAAAAAACAGAATTGTACAAACTAGGAGGCAACACTTTTGATGTTGCTATTCCATTTTATCATTACATGAAACATTATATTCTATATGAACATTGGAAAAGAAAAAAGGATATCGATTTTGTTCCTCCATTAACAAGCAACCTTGAATAGCATTTAAGAAGAGAAAGGAAGCCAGAAGAATAGAAGAGAAGGGTTGAAGATACATACAAGAGAAGAATATGTGGATTAAACGCCAGCATAACAACTGTCGCATGTACAACTAGCCGTGCCATTACTGCTATCCCCATGTTGGCGAGGTTTAGTACTTAGACAACAACACATGAGACCTACCAATAGTATGAAATCCCAAGCTGAAGCTATAGCTTTTGCCCAGTTCAAAGCTTGCTTCTCCATCTACTTTTTCTTCTCTTGTTAACCCTTTTGCAGATTTCTTCTTTTCCATTTATCTCATTGTCTGAGGAGTTTATTGCTGCTTATCAGGAAATTAAGACCCTGAAAAGATGGTATCAGTTTCAGGAATTATTCCAGCAGGTTTGGGGAGAGAGGGACAGACAGAGAAAGAACTTGTGATGCACATGAGGTGAGCTTGGAAGAGGCCCAAATAACAAGGGCCAGAGTGGTGAATTTAACAGCTCTCGATTTCTAACTTTTCTGAAACAGTTTACGGAATATGTTTCTGGTTAGATCAGAAACTGAAGTTGTCTGATGAGGTTTTACTTGTTTTGTGGTGATTAAGGCTTAAGACCTAATGATAATATATTTAAAGAAAATGCAATTTAGGAGATCTAAATTTCACAAGTTGTAAGTGACACAGACACCCTAAACCCCAAGAAAGCAAATCATGGAATTAAATATATAGGTAACACTAATACCATAAAGAGTGAAAAGATATTATCAGACAAAGTAAGTAAAAAAAGATATGATCCTGCATGATTTAGTGGAAGTATTTTGGACAAATTAACCCTACTACTTACAATTGGTTAGGTCCAAAAATACAAACTCAAATCCAATCTGGTCAGAATATCTAAATCTAAACCCAATTCTAATTCCAAGCAAACCAAACTTAATATATTAATTTCAAGTTGAGTCGAATCAAACTCAAATTTTTTTGGCCATGCCTAAAAGGATTACACTCTCGTTGTGTTATCTTCTTTTGTGCGCCACTCCTGCAAAATTAGAAACATTTTTTGCAATTTTTAAGAACCTGACAAGGAATCATTATCAGGAATAGAAGGTATTCTAAACTGAAAAGGTTAATGACCTATACTTATACCTGCCAATTTAAAAGACCATCTTTTTAGGATTGAATATCTTTACACTAGATAACTTTTTCTTATACTGATAATAATAAAATTCATAATTATTATTCTTACTAACAAATTAAATAGTCTAAACAAATTATTTAATAAATTAATAATTCAAAATCAAGTGATACCTCAACTCAATTTAAGTTTATAGTATCATGCTACTTTGTCCAAAGTGGGGTTGATCGCTATATTCCAAGTTCGATGCTATGTGCGTTGTGGGTGATAAAACCTGAGAGCTAAATAACTATGGGTAGTTCTTTGAGATTGCAAGAGCCTCAAGTTCGTCAATTATAGATTTATAGACCGAAGGCAGTAAAAGTCCTTCAATAGATGAACAATTCCAGGCCCATACAATCATAAAATTCATATCGGACAGCCTAACATTTACTAATCAAAGGATAGGAATTCATAATACCAACAACTGTAAATGCTTGCTCACCCAAGAAATTCCTCTACAGATTCTTTTTTGAGGTAAGAGCGGGTGGCGTTGGTGACCTTCAAATTTCTAAAAATGGTCATCTTTTACAGAGTGAAGAGGATCTGACTTTACAGACATTAGAAATTCATGAAGGCTAGCAGCATTCAACTATTAATTTAGACACAGAGTTATAGTATAGCCAAACAGTAGCAGAGGAACCCATTTGAGAGCAATAGACGACATTAGCATGAATGTAAAAAGATAACCTGCCAAACAGACGTGTAATCTCCTGTTATGGCCAGCATTTGCGCACAAATTGCAAGATTGAAAGTTTGATATCGCTTAGACTAATCCACTTCAGTATTCATAGGGCGATGCTAGCTACGGAGAGAATCATTCGCTACATGTTCAAACACATGAAAAGCATTTATGGAAGTGAATAGGCAAAGTAAAACTCCAACTAAATTCTAAAGGAACAGGATTCAGCAAATTATGTTGAGTACTGACATCGGGTCTGTTTTGATTGTTGTTGAGGAACTACTACCAGCAAAAATGCTGTAACTAAAAGTACTTTTGCTAACAAAGCTGTGGTTAAAGTAATTAAATGTCTGGCAATCATCCTAGAAAATTACATGAAGACTAGAATGTTTGGTAAAGCTACTGTATAAATAATCGGAAGATGCATATAACATGAATGTTAGTAAATTAAGAACTATAAATAATTATGGATTAGAACCATATATAGTGTTGAAATAGAACATTTGTTATAATTTAGTTCAAAAGCAGTTTTCTTAAAACCATGGAATAATTATGGATTAGAATCATATATAATGTCGAAATAGAACAATTGTTATAATTTAGTTCAAAAGCAGTTTTCCTAAAACCATGGAAAGATTATTCTCTTAAACTATGGCTTGAGTGCTTTCTCTCTAAATCATGGTTTTGAATAATTAACCAAACAACTAAAAGTTTTCTGCTAAAATCCTCCTTTTGGGCCCCAAAATAGTTTCAGACACAAGGCCAAGCATTCAACATCATTAACTAAGATAAGATTTGCTATTCTGACAACATGCGAAGTGTAAGAAGTATCCCAAATACAAGAGAAATTCTCAAATTAACTTGATAGATTAAGTCTGAAAAACAGTAAAACATAGGAAGAATATGAGGGCAGCAAATTTTAGGCAAGGCAAACATAGAACTGAGAAATACAGTCAAAAGTATGGGAAACTATGATAGTAATTTCCACCTCACATGCCTACTATGAAAATAAAAAGCTAATATGACAACAAAACTTGGCTACTTACATGTGGGAAGACTAGCCAAATCTACAGCTCACTGTAATTGCGCCAAACAGCACGAAATTCCTCTCTGAATGTGTTCAGACGTGCTTTCAGATTAGGAGTTCTGAAACTTGCATGCAAGATAGCAGCTGACAGGCAGAGAATGCTTATTAAAACCACATCAAGTACAGTAACAGATAAATATGTGAGAAACATGGATGAGAAACAAACCAAGTAGTCCAATAGCAAGTGCCCAAGAAACAGTCAAGAGACCACAGGAAACATACCACAGGATGAAACTCACTACAAACAAAAACGTAATAATCCATAATTAGACCAAGTTTTTAGCTGGCAATTACTACCTAAGGAAAGAATGCCTGCAATTATAACTTACCAAAGGAGAATACCATGACAAACACCCAACGAGGACGACCACATATATGAATGGCTCTGTTAGAAGATGGACGTCCACGAATTACAGGCCTGCGAATATGAGCGAATTGGGCAGCAAAGATACATAATACTATAAGCATAAAGTAGTAGCAGTAAACTAACAGACTTACCTGAGTGGAGGCCTCATCTTTGCAGCCAAATGAGGAGAAAATTGCCTTACAGTTCTTGTCACTTTTTCACTAAAAGTACCTGCAAAGCTGTGGTAAATCAACAGTATCGTTTTTATCACCATCCTTCAGTATTTACTGATAAATTTTTTGAAACAAACTTTCTATAGCATAAACTGATACAAATTTGGCTAAATCAAATTAATCATTTCATTGCTCTGTTTCATTCAACTAAGTAAATGTCTTTCTGTTTTGTGATGATGATACAAATAAACACTAAGCAAGTAGATGATATGAATAAAAATGAGTGAAACTACTACACAAAGAACCTAACCTGTCATTGAGAAATGCAATGGTGAGTGCAGTCGAAAAAGCAGCAACAATAGCAAGAGGTCTCCTAAGAAAACTCAATCCTACAAATAAAATTATTCACCAGTCTATTATTATCATCATTAACAAACTTTAACCATTGCTAAACAAATGTATAGCAAGCATCAACTTACCCAAAATGAGAAGAATCATAATGAAATAGTTGGTCCGATAACTGTTCAAATACAATCAAAACTAAGTAAGTCAATCAGATCAATAACAATAAGACTGTTAGTGAAATTAGCAAATAATAAGTGTTAATCGTACTTACTAGTAGAGATTGCATTTGAGGCGACTGTTCCATTTAGCTGTTGATTTGGGAACTGTGAATCGCGAAAAGAACTCCGAGAGAGGTCGCGGAGGAGACGACCAGTCTACTTCCCGGAGCGCGTCGATCAGATCCTCCGCCGACACGCTTCCCCAATCCATTTCCAACTGATCTTAACCACACAAAAATCGAGGCAAACCACCAGTATGTGTGACGATTTTAGTGACCGTACGTTTTCGATCTCTCTCGCGCACACCCAATGAAATGGATTCTTGCGTTTCAAATAAATAAGTTTGACTTTTTGGTCCTCCTTTTAAGAAGAAAAAGAGTAACGGAAAGTTATTTTTTTAAAAAATAGATATGAACGACTATTTGTAGATGTGTATGTTTCAGGCTTTCGGCTCTCTTCAACAAGAGATGAGCAGACATGAGCTACTTGGGGATCTCCAACTTTACATACTAATCTGCATAAGTAGCTTGTAAGCGACATTGTTCAAGACGAGAATTTGGGATTATTTTTTTTTTTTTGCGCAATTTGTAAAGAGAAGAGGACGAATACTACAGGTCTAATACGATCTCTAGAATATATACCGTATGAATTAAGCAAAGGAAGAGAAAACTCACAAATATAATTTTCTACAAAAACATAGGTAATTTCTTTAATGTTTTCTATCATATTAGACAAAGTGCATTAACACTAGAAGGTAGATCAACAACTGAAAGAATAGAAGAAAGATGAACAGAGTCATTATTCATAGGTTCACTCATGTTTTTCAGTCTCCTTACTCATTCTTATCAAGAATAACATAGACTACCCGTCATACACAATGGGTATGGTTCTTATCGCAATAAAGTTTCTAGCTCTTATACCACTTCGAGTGACACAGCGTATAGCGTTCGATTTTTTAAAGGTTGTACAAAATTCTTTGAAGAACTAAAGAAAATTCAATAGAAATCTGAAATGGTGTTTTGAAACTGACAAAAGTTGTCGTCAAGTGACTACAAAAGATAATATAAACTCTAAAAGATGAAAACATAAGGATAAAAGAGTCTTTTACTAATAACAATTAAAACTACTAAAACACCACTAGAATTTCGTGTCAGTCTCTTCCAGTTGGAAAAGACTTGTCCTCGAGGGCACAAAGTCCTCTAGTTATAATGGATCATCGGAATTATGGAACTTGGACAAATCTGCTATGTTGAAAGTGTTGGAGATCCCCATACTATCTAGAAGGTCTATAATATAAGCGTTGTCATTAATCTTTTTTAATATCTTGTATGGTCCATACTTCTTCGGCTGCAGTTTACTGTATGTTCCTACAGGAAACCTCTCCTTGCGTAGGAATATCATGACTTAATCTCTCACATCAAATGTCTCTAGTCGCCTATGTTTATTAGTTGCTTGTTTGTACCGTTGGTTTGTTGCTTCCAATTTTTGTTTTACCTCTTAATGTATTGCTGCCACTTGTTCGGCCATATGCTTAGCAGAAATATTAGTCCCCTCACCTTTAGGTAGTTTAAGTAAGTCAAACGTGTGTTGAGGTGCCTTGGTTTATACAGTAGAGAATGGTAATTTACCTGTCACACTATAGATGGCATTATTATATGTGAACTCTGCTTGAGGTAGTGTCAAGTCCCATTGTTTTGGCTTGTCCCCATAAATACTGCGAATTAAGTTTCTTAATGTCCGATTGACAACCTCCGTTTGCCCATCAGTTTGGGATGGGTTGTGCTACTGAAATTTAAAGAAGAATTGAATAACTTCCATAAGGTACGCCAAAAGTAACTAAGGAAATTATTATCACGATCCGAAGTAATGATCATGGGTATTCCATGTAGGCGAATCACTTCTTTAAAAAACAATCGGGCAACGTCGACTACATCAGAGGTCTTGTTACAAGGGATAAAGTGAGTCATTCTAGAAAATTTGTCAACCACAATAAATACTAAATCTTTGAGTACAAGGCAGTCCCAACATAAAACCCATAATAAGTCTTCCCATATATTCTTTGGTATGGGTAGCGGCATATGCAATCCAGTATTCTTGGAGTGTCCCTTTGCTGTATGGCATATGTAACATCTTTCTACAAATCTGGATA
>JAOSBL010000189.1:38372-53451 GCA_027568915.1 Erythroxylum roraimae
GTGAAATTGCCGAACCTGACATTCAGGTTCAGGTTATTTATGAACGGATCAGGTTACCCTACCATGAACACCCCTACTGGTGGCATCATTATCATCATTGATTCTATATGACGTGTTGGAAGTAGTTCAGTCATAGCACCACTGTGATTTTCAAAACTTGGCCAACATTCGCAACCATCCACCATTTGCTCTTCATTTAACAATTCCCCTTGAATATAAGAATGAGAACTAGGTTTTGCAAAGAAAGTTTCAGATTCAAGAAAGGTGACATCCATTGTGACATAAAGACATCTGGTAGTGGGATCATAACACCAGTAGCCTTTTTTTTTTCTGTTGCATATCTTAGGAAAACACAATGAATAACACATGGATCAAGTTTTGTTCGCTAGTTCTTATGAAGGTGAACATAAACAATGCATCCAAATATTCGTGGAGGAAGCATTAAGACAGAGGGTAATGGAACATGATTAGCAAGAGCCTGTAGTGGATTTTCAAAATTCAAGAATCAAGATGGTATTTAATTCAACAAGTAGACTGTAGTAACGACTGCATCTATCTAATACCTTTTGGGTGTATGTGCTGCTATTAACAATGCTCGCGTTGTTTCAATAATATGTCTATTCTTTTGCTCTGTAACACCATTTTATTATGGTGTTTGAGAACATATTATTTCATGCTAAAGACCATGTGCTTGAAAATATTCTTGTAACTCATTATTGTCATATCCCCTATCGTTGTTAAATCGAAGAATTTGGATTTTAGCAGAGAATTGAGTCTTGAGCATGTTATGAAAAGAATGAAATATTCCAAACACCTCACTCTTGTTTTTCATCAAATAAAGCCAAGTCATTCGTGTGCAATCATCCAAAAAAGTCACAAACCATCTAACACCTGAATAAATTAAGATTGAAGTCGAACCCCAAACATCTGAGTGAATTAACGTAAATGGGGTCCCATATTTTTTCAATCTTATTGGATAAGATACACGATGACTCTTGGCTAGAATGTGAGTTTCATATCTAAAATCAGACTCATGTAAATTGGAAAACAAGCTTGGAAACAAATGCTTCAAGTAAGAAAATGATGGATTCCCCAGTCGACGATGCCATAACCAAATCTGTCGTTCTTTATCACCAGTTTGACACACAATATTTGCCCGGTCAAAACTGAAATCATCTATGTAGTACAACCCCTCCCTTTTAGTATCACGACCAATAATCTCCTTGGTGAGAATATCCTGGAACAAACAAAATTTTGGATAAATATGTGCATAACAATTTAATTCCTCTCTAACTTGGCTGACAGATAATAATTTATTTGAAAGAGATGGAACTAATAAAAGTATTTGGTAATGAAAGAGAGGATGAAAGTGCCACTCTCCCAGCTCTTATAACTGGGTATGTTGCTCCATTAGCATTAGTAATGCACGTCCGATTTGGTTAAGTAGTTTCGACAAAATCTTGTGGATCAAATGTCATGTGATTAGTTTCCCCGAAATCCATAATCCAACCATGGTTACTTGAATCATTAAGGACCACCAATTTATTTTCAACGGTAGAAGAAATGTCCTTTACTAGCATAGCGGCGGCTGAAGAGTCCCCCTATAGTATAAGTGATAAATGCGGTCTAGTGTTTACAAAAGCTGCTCGACCATAATTCTCTCCTCTACCAACTTCTCGTTTCTTTTTTTCCTTGAGTTCATGCCACCACTATGGATATCCATGTAACTTGAAATACGTGTCTTTGGTATGTTTCACATTCCCACAGTGTGTGCAACCCCCTCCCTCAACTTGCAACTTCGACTTTGTCGATGTGGTGGGCTTTCCACTGGACAAAATTTGAAGTGAGGCTTGTTGCTACGATTTCTGTACTCCTTTTGAAACCATAGCAGCACCATGTGTGGCATCCCCTTTTGTCAACATCACTACTTGCCTTAGATCTTCCCTGCGAACATGTATATAAGCCTGCTCTACTATAGGAAATTGTTGAATTTGGAGCACAACTTCTTGGATCTTGTCAAGACAATCATCGAGACCATCCAAAAATTTGTAAACTCTATCTTCTTGTAAAATAGAATTATTCTTCTATATGTCAACTTCGCATTTCATTGGATTTGGTCAGCGAAAATCAATTTCTCTCCATAAGCCTTGAAGATTGTTGTAATATGTCTCGATAGATTCTCCATTTTGTGTAAGCCTTGTCACCTTCCTTTTGAGTTCATAAACTTAGGAGGTGTCAACGCCATCAAAATATGTTGTAGTAATAGCGCCCTATACTACTTTTGCTGTTAGGAATTTGATGTAGCTGTTGATTAATTTCGAATCCATAGAGTTAATGAGCTACCCCTTCACCAATGCATTTTCAGTTCTCCATTTTCTTAAATTGGGGTCTGTCTCTTAGGGTTATGGAAGATCTCCATTTATATATCCCAACTTATCTTTGCCCGAGATATACATCTCAACAACTTGGGACCAAATCCCATAATTGGTGTCACTTGGCTTGATGCCAATTGGTCCAACAACTGATTCATGATTCGGTGATGTCTGGTTCAACATCTGTGATATCCTAGATGTTAGGTCTATAAGAATTGAATTCTCTCTTCGGGAATTCTCTATTAAAGTAGATTATCTCCCATAGCTCTCAATCTTCTTGTCTTTTTTCAGAAAAACATAAGTTCTAGGATCTATGCTTTGATACCATGTCACAAAAGTGTTTTTTTTTTTTGTTGTATATTTTCCAAGATACAAGAGAATGCTTATATAACATAAACAAGAAATCTATTCTGGAAAGCTATTAACTACTATACACAAATTTAGGCTATGAACCTGGTATTCTATATAAGAAAATATTCCTATAATCTTTCCACAAAATCTTCTGCCAACAAGTTTGGGCCTTTTAAATTTATTATGTCAAGTTCAAATGGAGCATTATTTTCTTAATTTAGTCATTAACAGATAGAGATTACTCGATAAAGAGTTTTGAATGAGTGCAGGAAGGAAAAGCTAAGAGATCAGTTATACCTATCACATAAACAAGCTTCAGAACAATTAATCCCAATGTTAAAGAGGAATCATGTTACTAAGTTGGATCGATGATCAGTTCCCCTCTAGTTTTCATTCTATAGTTTCTACATAAACTTCAACTTTGATGGCCTTTAGCAAAAACATCTTAATTGAATGTACTGCATCAATTGTACTTTAATTAATTAGTTTATGGTATATATGATGAGATAAATTGTACCTTACAAAACTTGAATTTTATTTAAAAAATATTTTTAATTTAGTTGTTATTTAAAAATTCATAAATTTTTAAAGGAAGAAAGGAAGAAACTAAATTTAAATTTAAAATTTAAAACTTTAAGAATCTCTTGAAAGTTTTACATTTTAACTATGACTTGATTATTTCTTTAAAATATAAAATGTTAATATTAAATTAATTTTTTCCAAATTATTTTTTTGGAAGTAATTTTTTCCAAAAATTATTTTTTTGGTAAATCAGTAACTTTATAAAGAATAAAGAGTTATGTACAAACAAGAGATACCATAGGTAATCTCTTAACATGCAAAATACATAATGGCGAACAACTAACTACCCTGCCATCAAGCTCCTCTCCTAAGTCCTACATGACAGTAGTAACCAGTATCCTTCCAAAGTAAGCACAATCAGAAAGAAAAGCAACAATACCAAGCTAAACCACATACCGCATATGCCCAGTTATACACCGAGCAACAATACATCATTAAATACTGCAACATGTCAGCATATGCACAGATATACACGAGCTAAACCACGGTTCAATCAAGTAAAAGATCAAGACATCATTAAAAACCTGCTAATATGTCTTTATAATCTCAGGTATTCCAACAAGAGCTTACATAGGCAATGATTTTTTGTACAGAAAACATTGCCTATCAAAGCTCCAAGTTACCTGAATTGCATTTGGAAAGCCTGTTGTGCCTTTGAATATGTGTCCAACCATAAGGTCTCATCCATGGTGAGAGGGAGTGTAAAATTTGGCCCCCCAATTGAACTACAATCTGCATCACAACGTTAGTGCAAAATAGATCTAATTACCTCTCTATGTGTTTAGGAAGAGATGCTGCAGAACTTGGAAGATTATCTTGGCTTGTAAGCTCTCCACCTCCATAGCTACATCCTTGAATGTTCTTGAATTCCTTTTGGTCCAAATGTGGTAAACTGTTGTGGATAAAAGAATAGGGAAGATGGAATTTTGTGGAGGTGTTTGGTGAAACCAAGTTAGGATAGAAGAAAGGCTTGATGAGTTGGGAATGGGGATTTGGAAGTGGTTGAGGCAATGTTTCCATACAGAATTAGAGAAAGGGTAGTTAAAAAATAGATGTTCATTGGATTCCATGTCCGAAATACAAAGGGAACAATGGTTGGGAGTATATAGAAAGTGAAGTTTATTCCTTATTTGAAGTTTTTTTAGGACAACTAACCAAAGAATGAATGAACACCTTGGGCTATTATTTTTAAACCAAACTAGGTTATACCAAGTTACTTGTTGGGTTGAGGGTCTCAAGAGATTGTAAGCTAAACCATTGGTGTAAGTTTTTGAAAAACTAGGAAGCCATTCCAAATAATCCGAAGAACTATTCGGTTGGTATTGAATGGGTTCAAAATCAGCAATAAGCTCCATAGGAAAATCCTGCCACCTCCATACATTATTACTAATTATATCAAAAACCTTTGTTGTCATAAGTAAGCCCGACCCATTTATCTCTCTAGGTGATAAGAAGTTCCTTAAGATTCCCCTTGGATGCCAAGGATCCTGCCATAAAAGAGTGGACTGCCCATTCCCTATCTTAAATCTGAATTGATTTCCTAATTTGTCCATCACACTTAAGATTTTCCTCCAACTCTAGGAACTATTATTGGTGGGTTGTGCACTCCAAAAAAATTTTCGTTTCAAATGATTGTATGCACCCATCTAAGCCACATGACCTCTCTATCATAGAAAAGGTACCAAATCCTCTTTCCTAACAAAACAAGGTTCCAGGTTGGTAAATGTTTAATCCCTAACCCCCCTCCTTTTTTGGTTTAGTAAGGTCAATCCATTTAACTTTATTATTACAACTCTAAATTAAAATCATATAATTAATTCTTCCATTTGTTGGAAAACTGGGTTGAGATTCTATCTCGACCTCAGTGAAATAATCACGAAATTTTTTCGTAACTTTTGATTTTTCGAAAATCAAGATCTATTTAATTCTATAAAATGATTAAAACAAATCATAATAAAGAGAAAACTTAATCCGTACCCTATTCCGAAGCTTTATCTTTGTCTTGTCTCATCCGTCGAACTATTCCCGAAACTGATCCGTCTCAATCACCGTAGCCGCACAAGTGTCCGACCTCTAACGATATCCACAAAACAGGTTGAGAGAACTTTGTAATTCTTACAGAGAGGGTTAAGCAATAAGTGCTAGCTTCATAAAGCTTAAGCCTATTTATAATAAGCTTTGGACATTTTAGTAATTTAATTGAAATTAAATTCTATTTTCAATTAGAATTACAAATAATTCTAATTAAATGTCAGTTATGCCCATATAAGATTCAATATCTCATATTGATCCTTATTTATTAAATATCTCATATTTAATCATAAAGTTTCTCAAACTTTACAATCAAGTCTAACTTGATTAAATTAACTTTGTTCTCTTCAACCCGTTTTATATGTAAAACTCATTAGGTTCCCAAATATGTTGGCAATGATTATAAAATCTAATTTTAATTCATACTTAAAATTAGATAAATTAAAATTCCTTTTAATTTTTCTTTAATTTTCTAATTAAACAATTTATAATCATAGATCAAGATTGATGTCTAGCAACACTTCATGACCACCCAAATATTTAGAAATGTCAAAGTAGTTTTGACTAACCTTTCCGTGCATAATTTTTTTCATATAATTCAATCCTTTTATCATACAATGTTCCTATTAGACATAGAGCATGAAATTAATGTCTACTATATTTTGAGTTTAATCATACTAGTTCTCCATCATTAGCTATCAATTCAATTAATGACATTTGTAAACTATTTACAAAATATCATTTTACCTTGGCCAAGGATTTCTTGAATTAATACTAATCAAGAACCACGAAACATTCTCCTTAATTACTTTAGGGTGATGAATCGTATCTTGATCACTCAACTATCTCCATATAGTTCATGCTACGTCCAATGACTACCGTTTAAACGACCTATAATTAAATAGATCATAAGTAATATCAAAACGTAGCAATCCCCATACAAGATAACTTTGATAACCTCGTGTCAAAGGATCATTTATACAATCATCACAATGAGAATTCTATAGACATACAAGTAATGTTCCAAATAGATTTCTCATATCGGGTCTGTTCATTGAACTTGTTCTCTAGCAAGCACCCACACGTTTGTTTAAGTATTTATATACTTTAGCCTATAAAATCAACTACTTCCTTCATAAGGAAAAACAAAATGTGTGTTAGTCTTTTTATGTTTTATTAATGTCTAATCTTAATATAATAATGACTAGGAACATTTTAGGAATAATACATAAATGCAATATGAACGTCATAATTATATTCTCATTATAATTTCATTTGCAATGTACAATTATCCCATGGACCATGTACAACATAAAGAATGCCTTTAAATAATTTGTCATTAAACTACAACCTAAGCGATTGGTTGTAGGACATAAAACAACGCCATTGTTAATTATAAGATGAATCAATATATTACTATAATTAAGTACCTATAGTTATAGTAGGACATTTTGAATATCGAATTTTGTGTTTGGTAAACCTTTTAAAGCAAGCTCAGTGGAATAATAGTGATAAGTTACTCCATACACAAATTAAACGTTGAAACAAAAAATGACCTTCCTACCGGGTATAGGTATTGGGTTTGAGTCAAATTAATAGGGATGATAATGAGCTGGGCCAGGAACGGGTTGCTCTTGGCCTGGCCCAGCCTGACTTTATTATTTTTAAATAAAAAATAAAAACCGACATCATTTTTGACAAATGATGTCGTTTTGTACGTTCCAGTAGGGCCACGGACCGGGCCAAGTCGGGACAGTTTTGACCCCAACTGGCCTGTGGCCTGTTTGGGTCAAGCAATCTTAGTCTATTACCTGACCAACCCGGGCTGAAGTTGGACTAGGCTGGGTTTGTCATCCTTACAAATTAAATTAGGTTTTGTTTGATAAAATTTCAAATTAGAATCGAGTTTGAGTATTGACCTTAATGATTCGACTGTCTGTACAAAAACGACATTATTTTAAGCTAATTTTCCAAAATAATTTCATTTTAAATTTAAGCTTATAGAAACTAATGTTTAAAACGATATCTTTTTAGATAGACCGCTTGGGACCGAACTTAGACTCGAGATGCACAACACGAGCCTAGTACTCTTGGAGCAATAAGGTTGAATCCCCAACCCAACGAGCCTAGTACTCTTAACTTTAAGAGACGTTGAGTCACAAAATCTAAAGAGCAAGTCAGGCCGGACCAGCAATCCGACCCAAGCCATTGCAATCCTTGCTTGCTACAAGAAATTCTTGTTTTGCCTTTCAGTCAATACTTGATAGTGATATTGGAATTCTCACCAAAGAAGCACACAGGCGTTCTAAGTGATTGAAATATATCCCGACGGAGACAAATCACCGAAATACCAGAGTAAGCAGTGACCTCTTTCGACTTTAGTTATGCCCTACGTGATCATTAGCTGTGTAAGTTTCTTCTTGGGTTGGAAGTTGGTAGGTTACTCTTATCAGGTACGACCTTTCAACACAAAGCCAACCACCGAATTTCTGTGTAGTTGACATTCTATTCTAAGACCTCTATATAATACTGTCTCGAATGGGCATAACATCACCTTCATTACAACTATCCAACTTCTAAGTGTTGTCACAAGAAAAGGTTTTTCCATTCTAGCGGAACCCTGTTAGAGAGACAATGGAGATTCAAGTGGAAATGATCTCTAAAACTATAATCAGGCCTTCTTCACCAACCCCTGAGCACCTTCGTCACTTCGAACTCTCTTCTGTTGATCAGGCTATGGTCCCTATTTTTATGCCCTTGCTTCTCTTCTATCCTGGAAACGCCAATAGTAACAACCTGGAAAGATGTGAACGAGTCAAGAAGTCTTTGTCCGAGACTTTAACCACATTTTATCCTTTGGCAGGGCGTTTAAGAGAAAACTCGTACGTAGATTGCAACGACGAGGGTGTTCAATTCTTGGAAGCCAAAGCCAAATGCACAATCTTGGATGTTCTTCAGAATCCATACGCCAATCATCTCAACAAGTTCCTCCCTGTTCAAGTTGTGGATAGTAACAATGACATGCTTGCTTTTGTCCAGGTTACCTACTTTGAGTGTGGTGGGATGGGAATTACGTATAGCATGTCACATAAAATTGGTGATGCATTGTCCTCATTTATTTTTGTCAATTGCTGGACTGCCATAGCTCGTGGTGAAGCAAATGCAATTCAGCCACAGTTAGTTTCGTCAATTTATTTTCCACCTATTGACATTTCTGACGGCGAAGCTAAAGTTGAAGCTCTCAAGGAAAAAATTGTGGCAAGAAGGTTTCTGTTCAGTCCATCTAGCGTAGCAGGTATCAGAGAGAAGTATACAAGCAGCAATGGGCAAACGAGAGGTCCAACAAGAATCGAAGCATTAACAGCTTTCTTCTGGAGCAAATTCTACAAAACAACTCAGATTAACGGAACTGTCAATAAGAATTACGTGATGCATCATCCTATGAACCTGCGTTCAAGAATGGACCCTCCTCTATCAGAGCAGTGTTTTGGAAATATCTGTGTTGAGTATGCAGTTGCAAAAGCCGACATGGAAGCTGAAGATGGTTGTTATGGAATTATAAGCCAAATGAGAGACGCAATAAGGAAGGTGGACACCAAGTGCGTGAAGAACCTTCAACGAGGCTACCCTTTCGTGAAATTGGCGAAAGAGAAAACTGAGAGAGTTAGACGTGAAGACACGATTGCCTTTGACTTCAACAGTTGTTGTGGGTTTCCAATGTATGAGAGTGACTTCGGTTGGGGGAAACCTATGTGGGTAGGAACTGTTTGCTGGCCTTGGAAGAATAAGGTTATTTTCATGGACTCCAAGGAAGGTGGTATAGAGGTTTACGTTCACTTATCAGAGGACGACATGGTCAAGTTTGAGAAGGACGATGAGCTTATTTCACTGTCCTCAGCATTTAATCCGGCAGGTTACATCATAAATGGTGTTTGAAGTTGAATCGATTGGGAATTGAGGGTCTTAGTTAAAAGTGACTAAGCTATCTGACTTTGGCTGTTTGCTTTTATGTGGCACAAATGTTCATTGCCATGTTTCTACCTTAATTGTCTAAATTTCATGATATGATTGAATTGTGTAAAATTTATTTACAACTGTTGAATTAAATTTTATAAAAAATGATTTCTTAAATTATAATGTTTATGTTAATTTACTCATCTTGTTATAGGTCTTTCAATTTTCAACAAATATGGCAATTTGTGTTATACATTAGAAAGAATAGATAATAAAAAAGATTCAAACATATTTTTAGTGTAATTTAATGTTATTTCTGTTATATGATTCTAATTAAGATATCTTTCAACTCAGTCCTTATAATATATTAATCATTTTATATTAGAAACTTACGTGGCCTTAATGAAATTTAAGTCAGGCATACATCTAAAAATGACGTGCAACCAACTTTAATATCACTTAGAATATTCATTAATGATATTAAAATAAGGTTTAATATGAAGTGATTAACAAAATTCTAAGTTGGATATATAATTAAAAATGACGTGACATTAAGAAAAGTCGTCTTAACGTGATTTGATTAGTACAGCTCGAAAACTATATTAGAGTATTTAATAATTAGAATATTGAAATAAGAAATACTTTTAACTGAAAAGATTGAAATTGTGATTTTTTTTCCCTATTTTTCAATATTTCCTCTTCCTGTCCTTGCTATCATACCAATTTTTTGGTCATAACTAATTACTAAGTACTTTGTACAACAACTACATTTTGTTGAATGGGACAACCCTACTCCAGCTAATTCAAGCAAGTATAACATAACCATTGAAAAATGTCTTCAAACTCAATTTTGATCCAGTTTGGCTTGGTTGGTACAATGATCTAAATCGTTAGGCGCGTGAAATCGAAATCGAAGCTTCACTTAATTGTGATTGAGAAAATTTTAAGTTTGCATTTGGTGATTTGGGAGATTTTGGTGTAATCTTTCTTACATGAAAACTTTATCATGTAAATTTAAATATATAAATTACAGGATCTTAGAATTTAATAATTTTTTAAAATAATATAATTGATCCATATATTTTCTTAACAGATAATCTCTAACAATTTTTTACTTCTACAAGATATGCCTTTATTTTGACATATTGTGTGAATAGTGACGGAGTCAGAAATTTAAGATAGGAGGGTTCAAATATTTAATTTTTTTAAATTTTAGGGACCCAGTGCACCACTAACCTCTAAATACCTCCGCCCTAGTGTGTGTGTGTATATATAATAAATTCATTTAATAATCTTGGAAGGTGGGGGGCCCAGTGCACTGGGCCTCATCTGCCTCCGTCCCTGTGTGTGATGGAGAGATACATAAAAGATTTAATAGGTAGAGAGAGAGAGAGGAAGTACTTATCTGTTTAAAATTTAAACGATACATCTTTTTAAATACATCACATTATTTATTTTAATTAAACCTAATCTCTTATTCAAATAATTAATAGGATTTAATATACCTAAATGATTAAATCAAAATATATATGGGACAAATGCATAATGCGATTATCTAACAATCGGTTCCAACAAATATAAATGGAAATGAAGCCAATATAGACTCAAACATTTTTTAGCTATGAAATCCTCTGTCCCAGGCCCCAAAAGATAAATTGTATTAAAATTAAGCAAAAAAAAAGACAAGATTTTTGGAGGTCAAAATGTGCCAATTAATATTTTAAATTGTGGATTATAAGTTATTTAAAATTAAAAATTATTATAACAATTACGGATAAATCTAAATATAATTATAGATTATTACAGACAAATATAATTATATTAGTGCAGATGTAATTGCAATTACGCTATGGTACCATCAAATAGTAGAGAAAAATAAAATGATAAATTTCATATTTGCATAGAAAAATGAATTGTATCCTCAAAGCTTGTACCTATAGAAAGCCAACTACATCTATAACTAATCCCCTATTTTAATCCATTCCTTTCTTTGTCAAACCGTGAGCAATCTATTGAATGTACTCTTCGCCTTTCCACACACACAGCCGCCCTTGACATACATCATTAAAAAAGGCTTTAACTGTTGATATAAGTGTCACTCAGACGTGAAGCTTTTTAAAACACTGTTGTATATTCTTTTCCCTATTTTATATAGAGGATATATTCATTGCGTATGGTAAAGACAACTTGAAAGTTGAAACCGTAACTTCTCCCACAAAATTATGCAAATGACGTCAATAAAGAAGAAAGCATTTGTACCTAGAAAATAAATAACAAAAAGATACTTATAGGAAGGAAGAGGTTTGAATTCTAAGGAGTTTAGTTTATTGTTCGAGCGGCTGTGATTAAGCACATCAATTTTACTAATTTTAAAAGAGTGTCTCAATAACCCTTTGCTTTGACCGATCCATTGAGTCAGATGAAACAAGCAAATTACGAAAAGAGACATTGCTTAACACGTCTTGATGGTCTTGTTGTCTTCGTGGGTAGCGGATGGGAATTCATACGATGTATCTTTTTGATTTCCCCTAAAAGGAATAATCTAGGGGCAAAGTTAACCGTTTAAGAGCTTTTTAAATTAAAAGGTTGAAATTTCCATTTAATTAAACTCCATTTTAGAGGATGGTCAATTAAAAGTAGAAATATCCTAGGATTTATAATTATTATTTTATTATAAATTACTAATTAATTATAAAATAATTTATTAAAATGTGCGATTGATTGTTTTGTTTCCCTTTCTTTTCTTTTCTTGTTTGATTTTCTGTAACAAACTAGTATCAGAGCTTTTGGTTTTGTCTGAATATGTTATTCAAGCGTAGAGATGTCATCACACATCATTAAGATTGATAAATTTATTGGGAAGAACAACTACAGTCTTTGACACATTAAGATGCGTGCTCTATTGAAGCAACAGCCAATCTGGAAGTTGTTTTAGAAAAGAAGCCAGAATCAATGGACGAGTCCATTTTTGCTGAACAAGAAGAGAAGATGCACTCACTCATTTTGCTATGTCTGGCGGATGAGATAATTTACGAAGTGGCGAATGAAGATACTATAATAGGTCTATAGACGAAGTTAGAAAGCCTATATATGACGAAATCCTTGACTAACAAACTGTTCCTAAAGCAACATTTGTTTGGTCTTATTATGAAGGAAGGTATGCCTTTGAAAGAACATTTGGAAGAATTAAACCCTATTTTAATGGATCTTCTAAACGTGGATGTTAAAATAAACGAAAGACACGCTACCTTAATTTTGTTAGTGTTAGGATATGTCTTATTATTTAATTTTAGCATTTTTTATTATTGGATATTCAAGATAATTAAAAATATAAATCAAGAAGTCTTACTTGAATTGGATTCTTGTATAGAGTTGTTACACAAATAGAACTCTATCTTGAATGAAGATGGATGTTTATTTTGGAGATATGGATAAGGCAAGATGGCGTGGGTAGATGTTGCGTGAAGTTTTCCAAGTCTTGGTTTGACCATGATGATCACTGGGTTTTCTCCTTTTTGCAACACACATGGTAATGATTTTGTGAGACTTTGTTTTTTCTAGGAGGCTTACGTGTGAAGTGGGTGTGAAGGTTTCCAGGTCTTTCATTCACTGCTGTGTGACTCTGTTCTTAACACAAGATATGTGAGTTTTTCCAACTTGTTGACTTATCGCGTGGATTATTGGGTGCTGTCTCTTTTTGCATAAAATACTTGTGAGTTGGTGAGGTTTTTCTAGTGAGTATTCACGGTGAATGGAAGAGCAAAAAGTGTGTTGTTTGATCTGAATATTTTTACTGCTTTGAGGGAGGCTTATATGTAATGATACCAAGTGTGAAAAAAAATTAGAGACAACTGAAGGTGTGTTGATGAATGCGTGACCTAGCTCCTGCACTTGAATTGTGGTTGACTTGGTGAAGTTCCTGTTGGGTATTTATTTGGTGTATCGTGTGTGATCTTGTTTTTGCTAAATATACACGTGAGTCACTTGGCTTGTGAGTCGTTCTTGATCTATGTCTTAGTGCATTTTATTGTTGGTGAATGGGCAAATCACATGGCTTTTATTGAAAAAATTAGGGCATAGCTGGAGATATATTGTTGTGTGCTTGAACCTTCATGATTGAAAGACATTATTGCGGGCTAAAGAATAATGTGCGTGAACTAGAATTAGTGATGTTACCTGCATGATTATTTAGCTGCTCATGGTTTCGTGATTGTGTAGGAAATTATTCCTTGTCTTTTTATCAAGTGTCTTCTTGAGTGTTAAGTTGTTTATTTAATCACTTGAGTGATTTATTCAATGTTCTTATTTCAAAAGACTATTAAGAAAAATCCTCTATTGAGGTTAGTAGGAGGCAATCGTACTATTAGGTGTGAAATTTTTTCATGGGTTGTAAGGACGAGGGATAGTGTCAAGGGTTAAGTGGTATTGGCTCAGTAAAGCCTTGTATAAAACTATTGTCGTTAGTGAAAGAATTAAGTTAGGTGAGGGCCTCACAGATGTAGGCAAGGTGTGCCAAACTGCTTTAACAAATATTGGTGTTGATTTATTTTGTTGCATTTAATCTTCTGGTTTTTTATTGTGTTAGAAACGATTACAGCAAAATCTGAAAGTTTGCGAAACTACGACACCTTTACGAATTTTTTAGTTAGTCTTTCTGCATCTGTCATATGAAAATTTTATGAATTCTTTTGTTGTTGGAAAATATACTATCACTTTAGAAGAGGTCAGGTCTAATATTCATACCCGAAGGCTTAGGCATAAGGCATTTAGAAATACTAGAGAAAGTTCTGCAGTTGGATTGGTCGCTGCAAATTTTGAAAAATCATAAGGATGTTCTAAGAAGGCAAAAGGAAAGTGAAAAGGAAAAGGAAGGTCTAAGTCTAGATCTCGATATTCGATTGTAAATCCACGAGACATCTGTAATTACTGCAAAGAACTAGGTCATTGGAAGAATAAATGTCCAAAGAAGAATAAAGCAAAAACTCGTCATGCTGCTGTTGCTTAAGATGATTCTACGTTAGAAGAAAATATGGTTCTTTCAGTGACTGATTGATCAAATTCAGAGAATAATTGGGTTCTGAATTAAGGGTGCTCTTATCATATGTGCCAACATTGAGATTGGTTCACAAACTATGAGGAAAAAGATGCTGGAAGCGTCTTAATATGAAACTACACATCTTACAAGGTAATAGGCATTAGTTCAATCAAGATCAGATTGCATGACGATACAATTAGAACTTTAGATGATGTTCGACAGGTGCCAGAATTGAAAAGGAACTTGATATCTTAAGGAGTTTTGGACTCAAAAGGTTTCAAGTATAGTTGTGAAGGTGGAGTAGTTAGAATTACCAAAGGTTCATTAGTAATAATGAAGGAAGTCAAATATGGTGTCTTGTATTTTTTGTAGGGAACACCAGTGATAGGTTCAACTGCAACAACTTCACTTTTAGAGCAGTCAGAATTAGATCATACCAAGTTGTGGCATATGCGACTGGGACACATAAGAGAAAACTGAATGACTATTATGTATAAACGGGGACTACTTGGGGGACACACGACATCTAATTTTAGGTTCTGTGACCACTATATTTTTAGGAAACAATGTCGAGTTCATTTTAAGAAGGTTGTGCGTAGGAAAAAGGCAACATTAGATTACATTCTTGCTAACTATTGGGGTCCTTCTTGTTAGTAGTGTGCCCTAGGCCAATGGCCATATGTGATTCATGTATTAACATTATGACTTGTTAATAATATATTATGAGGTATTCCTTTCATATATGCATGTATTT
>JAOSBL010000189.1:177323-187731 GCA_027568915.1 Erythroxylum roraimae
AGATGAAGGTGGTGTTTTAATCTGCAGTGGTTTATTCCATGAATTAATAGGTTTAATATATGAAGAAGAAGAAGATGGATCTCTCTTCTTAGGTTCTTCCACTTGAGGCTTTGGTTTTGCAGATTTCTTGAGTTTACTCGAAAGAGGGTGAGTGTGTTGTTTGATCAAAGAATAATTCATCTTGAAGACCTTTTCATAATCAACAGTGTCTGGATAGGTAGGGTAAATAAAAGCATACATAGGCTGAGCAACTGGATAAGTAGGAGGATAAGCTCCATAAACAATCTTAGACTATTTAGTTTGCATGTTAGCTTCCATACGTTGAAGAACTTCTTTTACCTGTCTAAGTTCTTGCTCCTTGACTGTAAAGTCTAGTCTAAAATACTGTGTTGCAATGTAATGGTGAAGATCAACATCAAGTTGTCATATATGATCTTCGTAAGATTTATACAGCTTTTGGATATGAGAAGAAACAACATCTACTCATTGGTGAGTAGAGTGATTTTGTTGATTGATTCCATCCAGCTTAGAATCAATTCTTCTTAGAACCATTTTCTCTGCTACTGCGTTGTTGGTATGCCAGTTAAGAACTTCATCAGTAGGATTAGAAACAATAGTTCATTGAGGAGTTATTCATGTGGCTCGAACATAAGGGATAGAGATAACCCTACTTGTTTCAACAGTGCTCCGTTGTAATGGATAAAAGTCTTCTTCATACGTTTGAACCATCATACAAGGTATAAGAGCAGGAGATATAAGAAGAATAGGGGGAATTACTGGTTGTGGTTTGGAGATTGACTCTGGATAATTTCTGCCAATAGGTTTAAGCATCTCACTAAGAGATTTAGGTCTAAGCCTTTCTACATTGAGACCAATAGATTTGCTGGAATCATCATCATAATCATCCTAACAAGGATGATATTGTTGAGAAATCATACAACAAGTATGTGACTTTTTCTTACGTCGTCTTCGTTGAGTGTATAGCTCATCATCATCATCATCATCACTATCTGATTCAGGGTTTAGAAAGACTTCAATATTTGGCTTACTCATAGAGGTATCGATATCCCAGATGAAACGTCCACGTTGATGACTTACATAGACTGAATCTCTACCAGATCTAAAATAATGAATTGGAGGGTCTTTGCCTTCTGAATTAGACATTACAAGTTGTAGCATCAAAACTAGGCCAGAAGTGTTTGAAGTATCTGGTTGATCATCAGTAGGCCTAGCGTAGATAGATTTCACTGATCCATCTCGAAGAGTCTGAAAAATTGGAGTAGTCATGTGAAATGAGTGCCTATGATGAGTGTGGAACACCTTATGGTGGTTTGTGATCTATTATGTAGGCATTAATTTTTCCAGCTCTTTCGGAGGTAATTGCTTTGGGATCTAGATGATAGTGTTTTGATCATTGAAACGATTAGCAACCATGTAAAGTTTGGAAAGTTCAGATCTACAACATGATTCTGGAAGTGGTAGGTCATCTGATGATGTAGAGTCGACATTATTGTTGTAGGGCCTTGATCTACTCTAGTGATCTAGATCTAGACCTGGAGTCTTTCAGATAACGTTGGATCATCTAGCCTGATGTTGAAATATGATGTTATGGTGAGGATGACACTTCCATTGTTGAGAGTTGTAAGGAAAGTACCAATCAAAGCATTTTGGTACGTTATATAGGCAGTGTCAAGAAGAGATATCCTGGCTATAGTAGGTAACGTTATGTAGGCAGTGTTAAGAAAAGATATCCTGGCTATAGTAGGTATTCCCTTTCTTCCATGGAGAGTAAAAACAAGTCAAACTCCTCCAACATGTAGATAAGTATGGTTCTGCTCTCTCCAAAGAGAGATGAGCTCTTTTGGGATCTCTAACTTTACATATTGCTTTGCAGAAGTAGCTTGTAAACCACGCTGCTCAGGACGAGAACTTTGGATGATTTCTTTTATTTTTGGACGATTTGTAGAGAGATAGTACAAATATTATGAGTCTAAGAACGGTCTCTAGAATATATATTATATGGATTAAGCAAAGGAAGAGAAGACTCATAAATACAATTTTCTACAAGAATATGGGTAATTTCTATAAGGTTTTCTATTCTATTAAACAAAGTTCGCTTAACACTAAAAGGAAGACCGAAAACTGAAAAAGTAGATGACAGATGAACAGGGTCACTATTCATAGGTTCACTCATGTTTCCCAGTCTCATTACTCACTCTTATAAAAAAATATTATAGACTACCCGTCATACATGATGGCTATGGTTCTTATGGCAACAAAGTTTATGGCTCTGATACCACTTTGGGACCTCGAGGGGCACACAGAGAAAAGACTCCAAAATCCAGAGGTACGTAACATACCAAACAGACCACTTTGAAGACCAAAGACCAATAAAGATCAATTATGGTTTAGGTTTCAAGTATGCTGGCCGAGTACACTAGCCCTTTCTCTATGCGGGCACCAAACTCAAGGCTTGTCCACTAGAAACCCTAAACTGACCAATCTTTCCCCATTAAACTATGACCTTAATAGGGCTCAGCAGTGTTGGATTATAGTTTTGTGGAGTGTCCATCCTGTGCAAAGCCTAGAGGACAAGGTATTTCACCAGCCATGATATGAAAGCCAGTGGTAGTAAATTGGGCAACAGAATTCCAATAGCCAGAAGATAGAGAGATGGGTTTTAGAAGTTGAAAATCTCCAAGTTATGGGCCTAAAGAGTTTCATCTTATGGAATGGGCCTGAGACGTTTGATGGTTGAGAATATCCAAAAAACTGTAAAAATCTTCCATGAGCTTTTGATGTTGTTCTGGCCAATTATTTCTAGTGCACCAAAGCTAAACATGATTAAGAGTACAAAGCTATCCTGCTTTGGTAATACTGTAAGGACGATAAATAAGAAAAATGGCATAAGCATTCTGATCAGTCAATAGAATATCCCAGAGTCGGTGCTGTGTGAGAATTTGGGACATTTGAATTCTCCATTTAGAAAGAGGTTGGAACCATTCAAGAAAGGTCTAGAGCAGAGAATGCGCATTTGTGGGATCAAAAAGATGTTGGTAGACATATAAAGGAGAGAGAGAAATAAGACAGGCATACTGAGTAGATAAAGCCTATAAATGCTCGAATGCAAGTTCAGAAAGATTATCATAAAGATGATAAAGCACTTTATATGGTGACACAAAATCAAACAGATCAGGGTGTGAAGAAATATGAAGATGAAGAAGAATAAGATGGAGAATAGAAAAGACTTTTGTGAAGAAGAGACATAACCTCAGAGAAAGTAGTAGGAAGGGTGATGGGAGGAAATGTCTTTTGAGTTTTAGCATATTGGGGAAACTCCATAATAAGAATTGAATGCTAAAGAGAAGATGAAAGGAAATTACGTATATGTTAGGGGCTGTGAGGAAGGGCGAATATATGTAAAGCAAGCCAGGCATGCCATGGAAACAACTGCTTGTATGAGAGGGATCTCTTTTTTGGTGCATGGAGTGATAACAATGTAGTTTGTCAGAAAGATTCACAGCTAGTGGATGCTAACATATCTGCTATTTTGGCAGTAAATGTTGAACGGCCTTGGTTTGTTTCGAACTCCAAGGTGGTGGATTCTTTTCTAGTAGCTTGGATAAGGACGATGTGTAGTCTTCTACACGTGGCATGAAATCTCAAATATATTTAACAATCCCGATGAATTGTTGTATCTGTTTAACACTGAGATTATCATCTGGAAAATGTAATAGCTTTTAAGTTATATGTGGGTCTAGCTGATAAAATCCATCCTAGAACTAGATACCCAAAATCTCAATTCCATTGGTTCCAATGAGACTCTTTTTCTCTGAAAGCATAATGTCACACTGTTTAGTAAGATCCAACAACTTTTACAGTAGGGCCTTATGTCTTCATGAGTCTTTGAGTATAGTAAGATGTCGTCGATGTATATTAACGTACTGTGGAGAATGGACTCAAAGATCTTGGTCATTGCTCTTTGGAACAGTGATGGAGCAACTTTAAGTTTAAATGACATAATAGTCCATTGTTATTATGTATTAGGAATGTAAAATTGTTAATGGGCATTTTATATTGATTTTAGATACATAATTTGCTAAACTCTTATCCATTTGATGTTTAAATTGCACTAATTAAGAGTTATTTGTTTTAATTTTAGGCACATATTGGATTTGGAACGTTTAAAAGCATAAAGCAAGAAAAGCTTCTTAAAGGAAGCAAGGACAAGAAACGACAACATAGCAACAAAATTTAGGCGTTTCATGCAACCAAAACGACGTGCAACAAATGTGGACAAACAAAAAGAAATAACATAGCCCACGACCTAAAAACGAAGACGTTTTAGTTAAGACATCATGAGAAGGGTTATGCGTGAATAAGGAGGGTAGACCGAAAACTTTATTTGTCACATCAATAAATAGAAAAGAGGCAAAAAGTTGGCGGCTGTAGACAGAGGGACGTGAATGTTGGCCAAGACATGAGAGACAGAGGTATGAAACATTTTAATCCCAACAGCCATAGTTCTGCATGAACAGGAGGGTGGACTAACCAGTTTATTCGTCATGTCAATGAACAGGAATGAGTGAGAGAGCTGGCAGCTGGGAGAGAGGCGTTAATAGGAAGGGTGGACCAATAACTTATTCGTCACATCAATTATAGTAGCAAGGAGGGAGGAGAGAAAATAGAGCAGCGTGATAGACGTCTGCGATAGAGAAAATAGAGTAGCGATATAAGAGAATTTCTTGGACAGCAGCAACTGTCTCTCTCGAAGACTATATATTGGGTGTTCTTAATTTGTTTTTATTCCTTAGTTGTTTTAATTTTTGTGGATTTAATCAATGCAAATATATATTATAACCATGATTTGTGTTACATTGATGAATATGTATAAGTAAGTTTTTCGAGTTGAGGTTAGGATTGATATTGGATTAGGACAATTTTTATGGTATTGATTTTTACTTGGTTGAATGTATATTTAGTCCTAATTTAGCTTGATCTCCTAGATTAAGGCCTTAGATGATTGAATGTCATAATCAATGGGATTTAATTTATCAGAATATTAACCAAGCAACATACTTGAGAATAAAGCGTAAGACCAATCGTAGGATCTTGTGTGAGGATACATAGGATTAACGAACTTAATTTTAGGCTTCATGTATTGAATGTCTTTTATTCCAAATTAGCTATGAACCAAGTAGGTAACTCGGATTTAGAAGAGAAAGGAATTCCTATAAACATTGGGTTCGACTTGCTTAAGTGAAGTAAATCTTAAATCAATCCACCGTTACAAGTTTTAGTGTCTAATCCAATTGAAATTTGATAAATTAGCCAATTTCTGTCACTTGATTAAGTCTAATCGTTTTTAGTTCATATTTTGCATCTTGCATATTTCCTCAATTCGCTTATTTTATTTTATTTTCAAATCAATCAATTCTTGATCGTCTGAATAATTTTGCATTGTTTAATTTAATTGTCTTGTGTGTTGGAATCCCTTGGGTATGATAGCTGGTTCTTACCGTTTTATATTACTTGTCGACGGGGTATGCTTGCCTCTAGTTTGATCTAGATAGAATTTAATTTATGTTGCTTTGTTTAGACCGCAAACAAAACACTGTCTTGTAACGTTCATGTGGGTCAACACCCAATTGCCAAAAATCTGCTTTTAAATCAAACTTTGAAAAGATAAGAGCTTCGTTAAGGAATAGTTCCTGTGTGCTGATCTTTGGGAGAGGAAACTTATCATCTTACAGGAATGCGTTGAGAGGTTTGTAATCAATAACTAACATCTTTTTACCCCACTTCTGTTCAGACCTTTTATTAACATAAAAAACTTGACAAGCCCAATCAAACTTTGTGGGCTCGATAAGTCCTTGTTGAAGGAGAATAGTACACTCTTCTTGTGCTAGCTTAAGATCGTCAGGGTTTATCCTTAGATGTGTCACCTTAAAAAAATAAAGAAATAAGTTTTCATAAGTTTATTATTCTGAAATTTTGAATCTTTATTTCTTTTTTTTATTAGGCTTTATATATAGAGATAGGTTTGAGCCCATAATACTTGATAATGCTTTCGGTAAAGAATTTTGAGAGGGTCTAAAGAGAAATGGGAAGGGTCAACCAACCAAATGGTTAGTTTTAGTCATCTTGATAATGATTGGATCCAAGCCTCATTCTTATTAATGGGCTCTATACTCTACTCATATTAAAAATTCTAATATAGTATCAGAGCAGGTTTGGTCTGGATTCTTAATGTCCAATCCCAACGGTCTAATCTGGTTATCAATGCGTTTATTTCAAGTGACAACTAAATATCTAGCTCTAGTGGGAGTATTAGAGTATCCCACATTTATTAAAAATAAAAAAGTTAAAGGGTTAATAAATAGTAAGGGCCACCTAATCAAATGGTTAGTTTTAGTCATCTTGACAATGATTGAAGCTAAACTCAATTCTTGTTAATGAGCTCTACATTTTACTCATATTAAAATTCTAATAAAATCATGTTTTTTTAACATTATCGAGTCTAAAAGGATCCAAAAAATAAAAGTTTGGTCGTAGTTCTTCCGAAATTGCACTCAATTATTGTCTCAACCATATTGTAGTTGTCATCCTACTAAAGAAATAGAACCTATGTGTACCAGTGGTCCACTTCCACAAATAAACAAACAAAAGAAGTGTACCAGTGGTCCACTTCCAAAAATAAATGAACAAAAGAAGTGCTGATTTCATAGAACTTAAGTGCATTGAACAATTCCGAAGAATGATATCCTAACGTTCCTTCAATAGAAAGCTGTGCGTGTGGAATTGCATGAAGGCAGAGATATAGATTGACAGGGAAGGGAACTAAAGCTATACCTCTTCTTTCCACACAAAATGTTGAAGATTTTCACGTCTAGACAAGAGAAGACGTTTATATGATCAAAATGCTTCTAAAATTAAAAATTAAGCATTGAGAAAGCTGAAGCACTTCAATGAGAACACTGTAGAAAGTTTTAGAATTTCGATTATTTATAGGGAATGAGATTCTTTTGTGAATACCTTCACAAATAAAATTCATAAGAGTATGGTTCTATATAAGAAGAAATATTCAATATGAGATATTGTATAATGCAATATTTATTTCTTCTATATTGATGTCTAGTACAACGACTTACCTTCAATTGTTCTAATTAGATGAATTAGCAAGATTTTATATTAGGTATGAAATGCTAAGTCTTTCAAAGAGTCAAATTTAATGATTTAAGGATATGATGTTTAGTTGAAGCATGTATTATCTACTAAGTTTATAATTACATTGGATAAAAAAGGTTATGAGATATCCAAAAGATTAGATATAATGTTACATACCTATTGAACAAATTATTTGTTTCAATGCATACTTATAAGAAAATGGTTTTTAGGATAAGTAGTGGGAGTAAGATGAAATTTGAAAAGTTCAAATCTTATAACAATACATCCAATTGGAAGTAGTGCCTACGATAATACATTTGATGTATAGTTGAAAGGCTACGAGACATTGAAACTTTCATGATGAATTTAAAGAGCTTATATTGTAGATGATTGTGAACTTATCATGTCTACAAAAAGGTTAGTGGGAGTATAGTTATCCTCTTTAGTGGGAGTACGTAGAGACATAATGCTCATAGAAAGAACAATAATTATAATCTTTTAACTGTTAAAAATATAATTATCCAAAAAACAAGTCTTGTTGGATATGAAAAGGTAACAGCTTAATTATAAGAATTAGATTTATAGAGATAAATTGGAAGCTGTTTGCGTATTCTAAGTCTAAGTACATAGGTAATGTACTAAAGATGTTTATTATTTGAGATATTTGATACTTGTGAAGTATTAAAGATATCCATTATTATATATATGAGTTGATATTTGAGTTCAAGGCTATAAGGACATTAACTTTAGAAGTAAATCCTGATTAAGGTCTATTTACGTAGAACAATATCGTTTTATGATTGGAAATGTTCCAACATAGCAATGGTTGCTAATTAAGCCATAATACATTTTTCATTTAGTGGAAATGATTAATGGGATATTGAACTACATATAGTTTCTTGCATTGTTCAAAACAATAATGTACTATGGAACATTAGAGCCATTAGGCATGTAAAAGGAGCTACGGTCTTATCAAAGATCCAAGGATGTATTTAGGAAAAATTTTTCTTAATTATGATAATAATTAAGATGAAAATTGTAAGATTTATGTAAGTGCTCACAATAAAGAATCTTGTACTATGCCAGTAGTAGCATAATCACCATATGGTGATATGGTTTAAGATACTTAAATGATTGGCTTAATGCAAGTGAAAAATTGTTGGTTTATGCCTTACAGTCAATCAATTGGTTGTAGTTAAGTGACAAAATAATTTAAAGACATTCTTTATCTTGTACATATTTAGAAGTATATGATAAAGTCTATGGGGTAATTATACATGGTAAATGAAATTATGATGATATTATAATTATGAGATTCATATTGCATTTATGTATTATCCCTAAATTGTTCCTAGTCATTGTTATATTGAGACTAGACATTAATAGAATGTAAAAAGGCTAGCACATGTCATGTTTTTCCTTATAAAAGAAGTAGTCGATCTTATAGGCTAAAGTATAGAGATACTTAAACAAATGTGTGGGTGCTTGTTAGAGAACAAGTTCACTGGACTGACCCCATATGAGAAATCCGTTTGGAACATCACTTGTATGTCTATGAAAATTCTCATTGTGATGATTGTATAAGTTATCCTTTGACTTGAGGTCATCAAAGTTATCTTGGATATAGATTGCTACGTTTTGATACTACTAATGACTTGTTCTAGTTTAGGATAGTTCAGGAGGTAGTTATTGAAGCGCGAACTATATAAAGGTAATTGAGTGATCAAGATATAATTCATCACCCTAAAGTAATTAGAGAGAATGTTTTGTTATTCTCGATTAATATTGATTTGAGAAATCCTTGACTAAAGTAAAATGACATTTTTTAAATAGTTTACAAATGTAATTAATTGAATCACGAGTTAATGACGAAAAACTAATATGATTAGACTCAAAATAAATTAGACATTAATTTCATGCTCTATATCTAATCGAAACATTGTATGATGAAATGATTGAATTATACAAAAAAATTATAGAAAGGTTAGTCAAAACCATTTTGACATTTCTAAATGTTTAGGTGGTTATGATGTGTTGCTAGATGTCAATCTTAATTTATGAATATAAATTGTTTAATTAGAGAATAGGAGTTTAATTTATCTAATCATAAATATGATTTAAGATTATAATTTATATCCATTGTCAACATATTTGGGAACATAATAGGCCTCATATAAGGAATAGATTGAAGAGGGTAAAAATATTTTAATCAAATTAGAGTTGATTGTAAAGTTTGATAAACTTTATAATTAAATATGAAATATTTAATAAATATGCATTAATATGAGATATTGGATTTTATTTGGGCATAATTGGTATTAAAATTATTTATAATTCTAATTAAAATTAGAATTTAATTTTAATTTAATTATTAAAATGTCCTGAACTTATTATAAATAGGCTTAAGCTTTAAATGAGCTAATACTCGTTCAGTTAACCCTCTCTGTAAGAGTTACAGAGTTCTCTCAATTTGTTTTGTGAATATTGTTAAAAGTCGGACACTTGTGCGACTATGGTGGTTGAGATGAACCAGTTTCAAAAATGGTTCTAGGAATACGACAAGAAAAGGATCAAGTTTGAAAATAAGATACGAATTAAGATTTAAGATTTAATGTAATTTATATGTTAATTATTTTATAGAATTAAAGTAACCTTGTCCTGATTTCCCAATAGTCTAATTATTCTGCTACGGTCGAGATTAAACCTTGTCCCGATTTCCCAATAGTATAATACCTTGTTCCTGGTTTGTCTAGGGTGTTGTTTGCCTAGAGAATAAACAAATTTAAAGAAAATAATTTAATAAGTTTATTATTGTAAAATTTAGAATTGAAATAACTAAGTTGTTAATAAATTCGCAGACTATCCAATAATAATTTTTCGCACAAGTAAATCAAAAACCACAAATGCAAAATAACGAAAACACCGACGTTTGGTAACGCAGTTCGGCACACCTTGCCTACGTCTGCGGGGCCCTTACCCAGCTTAATCACTTTCACGAAAATACAATAGATTTACCTAAGGCTTTACTGAGCCGACACCACTCAACCCTGGACACTATCACTAAACCTCACTTCCTGTGAAAGAATTTCACACTCAATAGTACGACCGTCTTGTACTAACCTCAACAGAGGATTTTCTCAGCAATATTCGATAATAAAGATAAGAAATAAACAACTTAAGTGATCAATCAACTAAGAACAAAATAATAATACACTTGAGAAAAAGAAGACAACTTCCCGAA
>JAOSBL010000189.1:187831-200102 GCA_027568915.1 Erythroxylum roraimae
GTTGTCATACATCAAGTACCCATCGTTGATATAAAATCCGTCAATAGGCACACCATGAGAAACCTTGTCCCAAACCTCTACGAAGTCATCATCTTGCTCATAATTGTATCGCAGTTGCTCAAAGCCCACAATTTCATTACTGAGAGTAAGTAATAAAGATGCCCTCCTACTCAAAGCATCCACGACTTTGTTTTGTACTCTTAACTTGTGCCTTAAATTGAATGGAAATTTTTGTAAAAATTGACACCTCCTCGCATGCATATCACTACTAATCCGCTTTTGATTATTCAAATACTTTTAAAGCCTCGTGATCTGAATATACAAAACTCCTTAGCAACCAAGTAGTGCTCCCAATTTTTGAGTGCTCGCACCACCGAATAGAATTCTTTGTCGTAGGTACTCCACTTCCTCCTAGCATCACTAAGTTTTTTGCTAAAGATGCTACTGGCTTTTTCTATTATGAGAGTACAGCTCCTATTCCCACTCTACTATCATCACAGTCAACCTCAAATAGCTTGTTAAAATTTAGTAAAGCTAGTACTGGCGTTGTACATAACTTTTCTTTAAGCAAGGTAAACCTTGTATCTGCTTCTTCTCCCCACTGAAATTTGCCATTCTTAAGGCACTCTGTCATGGGCGCCACAATGGTGCTAAAATTTTTTATAAACCTTTTGTAAAAGGTCACCAAACCATGAAAACTCCTCAGTTGCCCCACATTGTTCGATGTTGGTCAATCTTTGAGTGCCTCAACCTTTGCTTCATCCACCTTTATCCCATCCGCAGACACTATATACCCTAGGAATACTAACGTATCTGTCATGAAATTGCACTTCTTAAGGTTGATGTATAATTGGTTGTCCCTCAAAGCCTTTAGCATATGCTGTAGGTGTAACAAGTGTTCCTCCTCCGAATGATTGTAAATCAGGATATTATCGAAATAAACCACAACGAATTTACCAATAAAAGGCTTTAGTGCCTGATTCATCAACCCCATGAAAGTGTTTGGTGCATTGGACAACCCAAACGGCATCACCAACCATTCATATAGGCCCTCTTTTGTTTTGAAGGTCGCCTTCCATTCGTCACTTGGCTTTATGTGAATCTGGTGATACCCATTCTTCACATCAATCTTCGAAAATAACGTCGCACTATGTAAGTGATCCAACATGTCATCCAACCGCGGTATAGGAAATTTATACCCTACTGCAATTAGGTTAATGGCTCTACTGTCAATACATATCTGCCAACTTCCACCCTTCTTTGGAGTTAAGAATGCCGGAATTGTGTAAGGACTCATACTCTCTTGTATAAGCCCCTTTCGTAATAACTCCCCCACCTTCTCCTTTAAAGTCTCACTTTCCTTCGGATTCATTCAGTAATGTGGCAAATTCGGTAAACTGGATTCGAGAATGAGTTTATATGGTGTTGGATATCCCTTATAGGAGGTAACCCATCCGGGATATCATTTGGCATCAACTCCTTGAACTCTTGTAGTAGCCGTATTATTTTTGGGTACTCCTCCGCTTGAAACTCTGCTTTACTCGTCAATTCATGTTTGACCACTAACGCATGTACTTGTTGTGTTTCCTTGATCTCTACTTAGAACCTCTTGGCTATAGACAAGATAGCATTACCCTCAGAGGTTGAAGTCTTGGTTTTAAGTGGTAGGAGCGTGTACTTGACCCTATCCTTCTCCAATTGATATTGGTTGCTCCTTCCCGAATGCTGAGCATCCACATCAAACTGCTACGGTCTTCCAAACAAATATTGGCAAGCATCCATGTCAACAACATCACAATATACTTCATCTTTATACCTGCCAATGAAGAATGAACCTCTACACCTCTCTGTGAATTCTATCTTGTCTACTACGGTTTTAATCCACCCTAAGGTATAAGGATTAGGATAATTTTTCCACTGGTAATCAACCTCTTCACTGCCCCTTTTCCAATAATGTTCTTGCAGCTTCCACTATCAATGATAACTCCAAATACACTGTCACGAATGGTACATCTCGTGAGGAATAGTTGATTCCTTTGGGTTTGGTCTTCCTACTTATTTTCTAATATCAATTTCCTCACCACATATACCGAACCATCGTCAACTTCATACTGATCATCCTTATCTCCATCTGCTTCTCAAGCGATTCCCTCATCATCTTCGTCCCTCTCTGCAAAGTTAACCGTCTTCCTCAAAGGACACTCATTAGATATGTGTCCAGGTTGACTACACTTGAAGCACTTCCCCACAGCTGGTTTAGCATATGGGTTCTCAGATCTCTTCATCTCCTTATCTCGCGCCTCAACCATAAGCCTTTTTCCCATAACTTTGTCCTCCACACTCTTCATCTCATGATTACGGGGAGTATGCTCCTGCACAACTTTGTATTTATCAATATATTCTGGAGTCATATAGCTCTCTACAACGCTCCTGTTGCATTATCTCCACCTTTAAAGCCATGTTCTTTGCTTCCGACAGTGTGCGGATAACTTGTACTCCAATTCTATCTCGAAGTGCTGGTCTCAACCCTTTCAAATATCGAGCAACCTGTTGTCCTTCAGATTCTAGAAGGTTGTTTCTCTCCGCCAACATTATGAACTCCGCAGTATACTTGTGCACTGTCCGTCCTCCCTGACTGCACCGTTAATATTGCTGGAATATAATCTGCTTGTAATCTAGTGGTAAGAATTCTGCTTCAACAGAAACTTCATTCTATGCCATGTACGCACCGATCGCACTCCCTCCGTGGCTGAATCCTTTCCTACCATGCCAAAGCTCCCCCTCCAGTCTACAAGCCACAATCTGAACTCTTTTCTCTGGTGCAATCTCCAGATATTCGAAGAATCTGTCAATTTCTGCAAGCCAGTCTAAAAAATCTTCAATACCTAGACTACCATTAAAATAGGGGATATCCACCTTCAGTCTATAATCCCCCGCGTCTCTATCTTCAAATCCACCATAGGCGTCTCTCTTCCTACGCCCATCGTGTTGTTGAAAACACCCAAGTCTATTCAGCTAGTAGTAATCTTCTTCCTCTGAATCCTCCTCATAGATTAGTTGTCTCCTCGTAGGTACAGTTCTACCTATAGGTTCACCACGAGCCATCTCCACCCTTGGTCTTCTACGGTTATCCTGCCTCCTGTGTGTATCAATTCCTAGAGCATCCAAACGTTCCATAATCTCTTTAAGACACTCCTCGAAACGTCGGAATCTATGTTCTATTTGCTGCTCCAAATGTTGCAATGCTTTGTCTCTTAAAAAAGAAGTCCTAGCCTCCTAAACACCGTAACGAAGACTGTTGCTATCGCTCCCAGTCGACATCCTTTGCTCTGATACCACCTGATGCAGTGTATAGCGTTCAATTTTTCAAAGGTTGGACGAAACCCTTTGAAGAACGAAAGAAAATTCAATAGAAATCTGAAATAATGTTTTCAAACTGACAAAAGTTGTCACCAAGTGACTACAAAAGATAATATAAACTATAAAAGATGAAAACCTAAGGATAAAACAGACTTTTACTAATAAAATAATTAAAACTACTTAAACACCACTAGAACTCCGTGTCATCGGGACCTCAAGGGGCACACAAGGACGAAGACACCAAAATCCAGAGGTACGTAACATACCAAATAGACCTCTTCAAAGATCAAAGACCAATAAAGATCTACAGGAGTTTAGGTTTCAGCTATGCTGGCTGAGTACACTAGCCCTTTCTCTCTATGAGCACCAAACTCAAGGCTTGCCTCTTAGAAACCCTAAATTGACTAATCTTTCCTTATTAAACTATGATCTTAAACAAGATCTGTTTTACAGCCCCAGACTATCTAAGGCGTTCTAATACATAGGATCCTCACAAGGTGGCAAGTGTAGAGCATATTTGTCTTCTATGTATGACTGATGAGCTACATTATTCAAGAGTTAAGCTTTCAAGAGAGAAGGAGTTTAGAGAGAAGCCATGAAAGCAAACACACTCAAACTTTCATTCATCTTAAACTTAATTGATTTCAACCTCTGAGTACAACGACAGATGAACCTTGCTTTTATAGATGAAGCAAGGGAATACAAACAAACTACTTTAGATAGGGAATATATTTCCTAGGTACAATCATGACAACTTTAGAAAAGAAGATGCCCTAAGTACAATCATTATACACCTTTAAAAAAGCAACTTTTAGAAAGCAAACAATAAAAATATTCCTAAAAGATAAAATAAAATCTAGGAAAGAGGGTGTGGACCCCAAAGATTCTCTTATCAACACATTAAAAGACACACAACTATAATATACTATAATGATGTTTAAAAAGAAGAGTCACACATCGGGAAGTGAAATCCAACTCATAATTTATCACGAATTGGTTCGTGTCACGATTGAAGATGGACGGAGAGTCTGGATCACTTGAACTGTCAGTGTCAGAATGACTCTATAGGTCTTTTGTCTTTTGTTGGGACTAGCATCATCTGTGCAGAGTCTTTGTAGGAATTGATTAAGCTCTTCTTCATTGGGGATGTAAATGTCTTCATTAGGGTCTTGAGCATCCTAGAAGAGAGAGGTTGGAGGTTGTGAAGGTCCTGCAATGTATGAGGCATCTTGGACTTATGTTGTTTCATCAGTTTCAGAATACATTGGGTTGTTTGGGCCTGGTATGTCGACTTCTGGTGCTTTAAGTTCACCAGGAATAAATTCTCCTGGGCAATGTCCAAGAGAAGTAGAAAGGACAAGTGTATGTCGAGGAAAATGATTAATAGAAAATTCCTAAGAGATTTAAGAACATTGTCCTTGTACCTTGGCCAATAAAGTGAAGTATGATGAAAACAGACATGGTTATTAGAATAAATTATACCAGTTCTTACTGTGAGATATGGTAGATGGATAATGAAGAAACACTATATAGATTGTCTCTTATAAGATTCTTCCTATAATTGATGTTGTTCAATGACTATGAAAAGTTGTCTCTTCCATTGTTTTAGTGGTTAATACCACTCATGGAATGTCCATAACAAAGACCTTTCATTGTCTCGATCGCGCAAATATTGGTAGACCTGTAGAGGAGGTAAGGTAACAGCACATGCATAAAAGCTAAGAGTGCCCAAAAATACCATAATGCATTCTTATAAAGAGGACCATTGAGAAAGAATACATTAAGGTAGGGTAGGTAGGGTGTTTTAAGGTTAAACAAAGTAGTGCTGCAGGGTGAGTTGGTCTCATTGAGGGAAAGGTGTAAATAGTATAACAAGCTCATGCAAGCAAGGGATGGAACTTCAGCAACATTAGTAGGAGCACTAGTAATAGGAGCACTAGTAATAGGAGGAAAGGATTTTTTTATTTTTGCAATAAGAGGTAGGTTAGCCATGGAAAGAAGGAAGATGACAATACTGAAAGGAAGAGATAATAAATCAACTAGGATGATACCTTTGATAAGGTGGATAGTGTATTTATAGCGGGAAATCTTCTTAGGATAGATTCCTAAAGGATGTAAGCATATTAGTTTTAGATGTTGAGTGGCCTTGATTTGTTTTGAACTCCAAGGTGGTGGATTCTTTCTCAGCAGCTTAGATAAGGATGAGGTGTAGTCTTCCATACGTGGCATGAAAACTCTAATGTAGTTAACAATTCTGAGGAATTGTTGAATCTGTTTAACGCTGATATTATCATCCAGAAAGTGTAACAGCTCTTGAGCTATATATGGACCGGGCTGATAAAATCCATCCTTGAATTGCATACCCAAAAACTCAATTCCATTGGTTCCAATAAGACTCTTTTTTGTAAAAAAACATAATGTCATACTGTTTAGTAAGATTCAAGAATGTTTGGAGTAAGGTCTTATCTTCTTCATAAGTCTTTGAGTACAATAAGATGTTGTCCATGTATATCAATGCACTGTGGAGAAGGGGCTCAAAGATCTTTGCCATTACTCTTTGGAACAGTGATAGGACAACTTTAAGTCCAAATGACATAATAGTCCATTAGTATTGTGCATTGGGAATGCAAAACACTGTTTTGTATCACTCATTTAGGTTAATACCTAATTGCCAAAAACTTGCTTTTAGATCAAACTTTGAAAAAATAACGGCTTCCTTAAGGAATAGTACCTATATACTAATCTTTAGTAAAGGAAACTTATCATCTTGCAGGAATGCATTGAGATGCTTGTAATCAATAACCAATCTCTTTTTACCCCGCTTCTGTTCAGACCTTTTATTCATGTAAAAAGCCTGACAAGCCCAATCAAACTTTGTGGCTTCGATGAGTCCTTGTTGAAGGAGAATAACACACTCTTCTTGAACTAACTTGAGATCATCAGGTTCATCCCTGGATGTATCGCCTTTGTCGGATTGATATCCTCATTCTTCTTGAAGGGAACATGGATGAAGAATTTAGTATTTTTCCATGGAAGCTTAGGATGAGAGAAATGTGCCTGAGATTCAAGAAAGTAGTTCAACAACAAATCTCTCTTAGCTTTATATGGCTTAGGAACCTATGGAACCTCGAACACATTTTAAATTTCTATATATGGACTTAAATAAGCTCGATACCTGAAGCCTGTGGGTAAGATCTGTAAAAGTGAGGTTTTACTGTATACATCCATCCCAATTAGAATGTCTGGGCCAGGTAAATGGCTTCAAAGTACTTTAGTCCATACTATACACTGAGGAAAAGAATCGAATCCTTATCTTTCTCTTGGTGATAAGCCCAATCTTAAATGAATTGTCATCAGCAGCAATGAAATATTCGCCATGAGAAGTCCACACTTTAGGAGGTAAAATATTGGGCTTTATGGTAGTTCTGTTGGATCCAATATCCATAAACCCAATAGCCTTTATGGGTTTATCATATTTATCCTGTCGAAGAAGTTGTATCTGGACATACGAACGAGAAACATGAACTAGTTTACGATCCAATTTTAAGCATGTCTGTTGTAACATGTACAGGGAATCATCCTCAGAAAAGACTGAATAGTCAGAAGAGTTGTCATCGAAGGAAGTAATAGAAACAACAAACTTTGTATCTTCATTTTCACTTGTCTGTTCCTCAATAAGATCTTCAAGGTTATCAGAGGAATGAATAGGCACAATTGACTTAATTGATTCCAATAACCTGATATCTTTTTTGGATTTGTTAAGACACTATCTTACAAAATGTCTTGGCTTGCCACAAACAAAACATCGATCCGCCTTTTGAGATCGAGGAGTTTTTCTTTTAAAGAAACAAGCAATCTCTTTTTCTTCTTGCGTCGATATCCTTGTATCTGGAAGATTTCTCATACTGCTGATAGGAAACTTTCCTATGATGATGTTTTTTCTTGGTACAGCAATCACAGTCTTTCTTTTCCTTGCATTTTATTTTCATATACGGCTTATTGCAAGCTTGTTGAAGGATAGGACTGCCTTTGATCATTTTATTAAAGAAAGCTTGTTGATCACAGAGTTTATCAAGAGAGAATAAAGTAAGCTGATAATTTCTCCAAGAGTAATATCACTCATATTTCTTCGTAAGGCTGCAATGTTCCTTTGGAATTATGGCTGCAATTCATTTGGCAAGGATAATATGAATGTATAAAGGAGATTCACATCATTTGATCCGTTGAGAAGATAATATCTTTCCGTCATACGTTGAAAATGCTTCTGAAGATCACGTATATCAAGTGAACAATATTTCATTTCAAAATATTCTTGATGAACTTGCTTGTCAATGAGTTGGAAGTCACCTATGAATTCTTTGTGGATAATACCGAGAAAAATAATTGCATAAGTGACTTGGAAGTACTGTATACGTCTGTAGTCGTTAAGACTTTGCCACCATTCTCATAGAGTACCAGTGAAGCGAGAAGTGAACTCAGACAAAATATCTAGTAAAGCAGTATTAGGTTGAGTCATTTGCAAATCTAGCCATACTTCAAATTCATAAAGACATTCTCTCCATTTTTTAGGAGGAAGGTCATCAAATGTAAACCAGGGACCTGAAGTAGGTTTGGTTGGTTCTACTAGAACTTCTGGTGGTGATGATCTAAATGGTTCAGGGTCCATAAAACCTATAAAGTCAACATTACTGATATCTGGATTGACTTTAGTATGATGAGGCATTGTTATCATGACATGAGTGAGATCAGTTAGATAAGCCAATTGTTTAGAGGAATTTACAGATGATTCGGAAATTGCAAAAGAATGCTCAAATTGTTCAAAGGGTGCAGGGTAACGGTTTGCTCAGAATACTCAGAGGGTTCAAAAGTAATTGTTTGCTCAAAATACTCAGAGGGTTCAGGGGTAAGTTCTAGTATAGGTGTTGGAACCTCTAGAACCTCAATAGGTGCAAGAGTTGCTATGAACTCAAGTGCTTTATCTTTGGTTGAAGAGGATGTAGGTTGTGCTTTTGGTGGAGATGTAGGTGGTGTTTTAATTTGCAGTGATTTATTCCATGAATCAACAGGTTCGGTATGTGAAGTAGATGGAATTGATGGATCCTTGGATTTTTCAGATTGAGACTTGGGTTTTGCATATTTTGTAGCCTTTGGCTTGGTAGAAAGAGGGTAAATGTGTTGTTTGATCAAAGTATAATTCATCTTGAGGACTTTTTAATAATCAACAGCATCTAGATAGGTAGGGTAAGAAGAAGAAGCATACATGGGTTGAGCAACTGGATAAGTAAGAGGATAAGCTCCATAAACAGTTTTAGACTGTTCAGTTTGCATGTTAGCTTCCATACATCAAAGAACTTCTTTTATCCACCTAAGTTCTTGCTCCTTGACTGTAAAGTCTAGTCCAAAATACTGTGTTGCAATATAGTAGTGAAGATCTGCATCAAGTTGTCTCATCTAATCTTTGTAAGAATTATGCAACTTTTGGATCTGAGAAGAAACCCCATCCACTCGTTGATGAGTAGCGTGATTCTGGTGACTTATTCCATCCAGCTTATAATCAATCCTTCGTATAACTTTGTTCTATGCTACTGCATTGTTGGTATGCCAGTTGAGAACTTCATCAGTAGCATTAGAAACAATAGTTCCTTGAGGAGTTATTCCCATGGCTAGAACATAAGGGCTAGAGATAACTCTAATGGTTTATTAGTGCTCCGTTGTAAAGGAGGAAAGTCTTCCTAATTTGGTTGAACTATCATACAAGGTATGGGAGCGGGACTAACAACAGGAATAGAAGGAAATATTGGTTGTAGTTCGGAGATTGACTCTGGATAATCTCTGCCAGTAGGTTTAAGCATCTCATGAGGAGATTTAGGTCTGAGCCTTTATGTGTTAAGACCAATAAATTTGCTGGAATCATCTTGATCATCCTGACGAGGATGATATTATTGAGAAGGCATACAACGAGTCATTGACTTCTTTCGTCATCGCCGTCGATTGTAGAGCTCATCATCATTGTTGCTGTCTGAGTCAAGGTTTAGACAGACTTCCTAATTTGGCTCACACATAGAGGGATATGTATCCCAGATGAAATGTCCACGACGATGACTTATGTAGACAAAATCTCCATCATATTTGACATAATAAATCAGAGGATCTTTGCCTTCTGTATGAGACATAACATGTTGTAACATCAAAACTAGGCCAGAAGTGTTTGAAGTACCTAGTTGATTATCAGTAGGCTTGGTGTAAATAGATTTCATTGATCCTTCTCAAAGAGTCTGAAGAATTGGAGGAGTGGTCGTGTGAAATGAGTGTCTGTGATGAGTATGGAACACCTTCTGGTATTTTGTGATTCATTCTGTTGGCATCAATTTTTTCAACTCTTTCTGAGGCAATTGCTTCGGGATCTCGATGATGGTGTTCTGATCATTGGAACGATCAACAACCACATAAAGCGCATCTGAAGTAGAGTTGGGAAAGTTCAAATCTATAGCATAATTCTGAAGGCGATAGATCATCTGATGATATAGTATAGCCATAATTGCTGTAAATTCTTAATCTGCCTTAGTGATCTAGCTTTGGACCTGGAGTCTTTCAGATAATGTTGGATCATCCAGCCTGATGTTGAAATCAGATGCTATAGTGAGGATGCCACTTCTATTGTTGAGAGTTGTAAGCAAAGTACTAATTAGAGCATTAAGATGATTCGAATAAATCTATTGGTCTCAACACAGAAAGGCTCAGACCTAAATCTCTTCGTGAGATGCTTAAACCTACAGGCAGAGATTATCCAGAGTCAATCTCCAAACTATTTGGGATAGGGGTGACAATAGGTTGGATTAGGTCCATTCAGGCCTGAGTCCAGCCCGATAGCTCCTAGTTAAGCTCGAGCAGCTCGAAGCCCTACTCAACCTAAATTTTTTATTTTGTAATTTAAAAACAATTTTTTTATATAGTTATCGAATCTCAGGTTGGGTCAGATTTGAGTAGCCTGAGTCTAACTCTATTACTAATAAAGAGTTTTGAGGGGTTTGAGAAAAAATTGGACATAATCTAAATAAATTCACATGTAATCTAGAAATCATATCCCGACCTAAAATCCTAAAGTAATAAATTATCAATTTTAGTATTATTTATAACTCACTTCATTCTTATATTTCTTTTTGTATTACTTTAATCGTGAATTTCAATTAAGACTTAGAGATTTATACCAACGTGAAGATGTGTTATAGGAAGAAGTGAACTTCACTGGAACAATCAATCACATGAAGTGGCCATCTGGGCATTCTGTTTAGAGAACAAAGTCAAACACAGGCTCTTGGTTTATGAGTACAAAAACAGTCAATGTTTAGACAAGCATTTGTTCTCTCAACACTTCAGTGGATGGAAAGAGAGGTTCAAAGTTGACTTAGGCTATATTTGGTTTAATGTAAGATTTTTAATGTAATAGAATGGAATGAAATGGTTTATAATGGAATGAAATGCAAATAGATGTAATATTAGAAATTTGTTGTTTGGGAGGGATAGAAGAGTTCATAATGTAATATAGTGAAATGTTGTTTGGATGAAGGGTTTATAATGTAATATAGTGTTAAGTTGCTTATCATTTTACATTCCATCCTAAACCCCCCAAATAGGAGGTTTTTCATTTTTACTATTTAGGATGAAATGGGATGTAATATGAAACTTTCCTCTTTCATCATTCCATTATAAACCCTCATCCCAAACGATGGAATAATTTTACATGTCATTCTATTCCATTAATAAACCCTAACCAAACACAGCCTTAAACATCGTTTGGGATATTATTCCATCGTTTGGGAGGAGGTTTTATAATGAAATAGAATGAGATGAAAGAGGAGGGTTTCATATTACATCTCATTTCATCCTAAACAGTAAAAATGAAAAACCTCCAATTTGGGGGGTTTAGGATGGAATGTAAAATGATAAACAACTTTACACTATATTACATTATAAACCCTTCATCTGAACAATATTTTACTATATTACATTATGAACTCTTCCATTCCTCCCAAACAACAATTTTCTAATATTACATCCATTTACGTTCCATTCTATTCTATTCAAAACTTTACGTCCATCCAAACATAGCCTAAAGGATTGGCTTATCTTCACCACAAATTGAGTGTTTAAGCTTGGTGAGGAATAAGAACCAGAGCTGACAAGTTTTGTCAGGGAAGTGAAGAGTAGAGGTCAGACAAAGGCTACTCCTGGATGGAAGAAACTGTGGATCCTATATTACTAGGACAATTTAGTAAGCACCAGGTAGCAAAAATTGTTAAACTTGGATCTCTTGTGTGGAGGAAGATAGTAATAAGAAACCAATAATGAACTCAGTAATCCAATCTCTAGTAGGTTGTGAAGATTAATCAATAGTGTACTAAATTCCACTTAAGGTGTGAAATTTTATAGTTTGTTTCTATTTTTTTGGTACAACATGGAAATTGTGGAATACCATCTAATGAACTTGACCTTCCCAATTCCTAGGACTTTAAAATTGTGAGTGGTTGGAGGCAAATATTAGATTTGACATTTAGATTACATCACAAAAGTTCATCAAAATTTATCATTAAAATTTAAAAATTTTAAGTTTTAACTAAATAAAAATTTCAAAAAATTCGACTATATTTAATATTAATCTACAATTCAAAAATTAAAAGTTCAAATTTTGAAAAAAATGTTTACAATTAACGATATATAAAACTTAATCAAACTTATGATTTTTAAATTTAATTCGACACTCAAAATTTAATTAGATTTTAAGCTTATTTAATAATTAATGCTAACCTCAAAGCTTTTATGGAAAATCGTAGTTACTAATACAAATTGAAATAAGTAAATATGTACATATATATATATATGTATATATATATATATATGTACGTAGATATAT
>JAOSBL010000189.1:211195-231421 GCA_027568915.1 Erythroxylum roraimae
ATGTAAATATGTAAATATATATATATATGTATATATATATATATATGTACGTAGATATATCTATCATATGCTACTAATTCATTTAGTGATTTTGAGTACTTTACCAAATTTAAGCCTGGCAATCTGATCTTAGTCTGACCCAACCTAAGGCATCAGGTTATAGGTAGGGATTTTTTGGCCCGATCGGGCCACGGGTTAAGCTTAGGTTAGGACTATTCAGGCTCGGCTTAACTTATAGGTCAATCAAGAGCGACAAAACGATGTCATTTAAAAAAAAAATTAGGCGGTTTTTGAATTTAAAAAAACAGAAATTAGGTCAACCCATTGTCATCCATAACCAGAGTCAACTACTTTTTCATTTTTTAATAAATTATTTGTACTAATATTTTGAAACATAACCTATCTTAATTTGAAATTTGCATTTCTACAATAACAATTCCAATAATAACAACAATAATTTCCATTAAAATTTTCATTTTTTTAAGAAAAAGTACTTATTTATTGAGACGAAACAACATTACAATTTAGAGTGTCTAATAAAAAACAGGTAGTATGTCCCAATTAAGCTTATTGGGATATCTAGTAGCTGATTTAGATAATAAGTGGGCTGCTATATTTACATGCCTTGGAATCTATTTAAATGTAAAGGATTGAAAAACACATGCTATTTATTTGTATTTTTTCAGTATCGCTCCCAACTTATTGATGCTAGTTCTTAATCGATGGAATCTCTGCACCAATTAAAGACAATCTGTTTCTACTTCAACTGACATGAAGTCATATTGTATCAACTAAGATAAGACTTCTTTAAATGCGACAGCTTTAGCAATAAGAAGATTATAATTTCATATAGAAAAATATGTGAGACGCATGATATAATATTACACAATCTTTCTTCTAAGTACTAAAAATTGCGCTCAAACTTGCACTTCTCTTCACTAAAATTGTTTTGTGGAGACCTATGTTGTTCTTGGGAATATAGAAGAGTCAATAATTTGAGACAGAGAGAACAAAACAGTCACGATCGTATGATACAATAAATCCACTTACCCATTTGCCCTCGGGAAAGAAAATTTTTGCATCAAATGACATACAAAGAACAACTTTGCTTGGATTAGCAACAATGAAAGCAACTGTTGCTTTCTACGGTCTCCGGTTTGACTCATCAATCTGCTAAGTCGTACAAAATATCTCATTGATTAATTCTTAAAGATGAAAGGGTTAATTAATTAAAAAAAGCTCTGGGTCAATTTTTTAATTATAATTCATACTTTAAAAAATAATAATAAGATATTCAAAATTTTAATAATTTTCAATTTTAGCTCAAATTTTTAATTTTTTAAATTATAACCTAAATTTCAAAAAGTGGCAATAAAATGTTCAAACTCTCAATTTTCTTCAATTCTAACTCGATGTTATTTGTTATTCTCTCGATACTTTCAGCCCTTTGTTTTTTATTTATTCTTCCGACGTCTCAAACTACTCTTGCATTATAGCTTATTACACCAATAAGCTATTCGTTTTTAGTTTGTTCTCCTAATGCCCTTAGTGTGATGGTATTGAGGTTATGTAATTTGAAAATCGAAGATGGCATCTAAAGAACAAATTGAAAACAAAGGGGAAAAACTAAAATCAAAGCGTAAGATCGTTAAGGTTACGTAATCTGATTTAGGTCATTTTTAAATAACATCGTCATTTTAATTATATAATTAAACAATGTCGTTTTATTGATCTTCATTTGTTGTGTTAATTTTGATTAACATGTATTAATAGTTAAGGTTTTTGAAATATATGACAAGTCACGTCAGTAAATTTAACGGAAATATCAATGTCGTACTAGAATTAAAAAAATTGTAAATATTTTATTGTTACTTTTTAAAGTTTGTGTTAGAATTAAAAAAATTGAAAGTAAATTATAATTAAAAGTTAAAAAAAAGCTTAATTTTTTTTTGTAATTAGCCCATGATCAAATTTGCAAATTGTTACTTTTCAAGTGCACACCTCGCTGACCGACACGTCAAAGGCAAAATATTTTAAAGATTCTCACACGTTCGTGTCTTCTCAAATGCGTAGCAGCCATTCACATTCGCTCCATAAGCACCAAAAGGCTGAGACTTTAACGTCTCTTCTCATTTATTCTGTCTCCATCTACCCGTCACTGTTGATTCTCCGCGTTCGAACTCTTCTGATTTGACACCTGAGCTTCAATAGAGCCAACACCTACCTCCCATCTGATCTCTGCTCTGTCCTAGTTCAAGTAAGTATTGTGAATTCTTTCCCATGTTTTTTTTTTCTTCTCATTTTCATTACACTGCTCCGTTTACTTCCATCTGTTACAATAAAGATCGTCTCTTGATTGGAAAGTTTGGATTTTTATAAGTCATTCGGTGTTCTTTTGTGTTTTCTCAGCGAATTACGCTTGCCCATTTGTCGACTATTCTCTGTGTAAGATATTTTGTCTAGATCTTGAAGAACAATGGCTCGTTGTGCCTCGAGTTCTTGGGTATCGAAAGGTGTGAACTTGCGAGATGTGGTTTTCGGGAGCACGGGGTGTAAGGAATCGGTAATGGTCAATAAAATTAGATTCAGAAACTTGGTGGGGGAGGTTAGTTGGAGTACTAGTGTGCACGTCTCTATTGGGAAACAGAGGCTTGTGGTCGTGAACAGTTCAGAGCCACAAGCTGACAAGCAAATAGGTGTGGCCAAAACTGCAGTGACAAAGGACTTGGGGACTGATAGTGTTGTGGGCCCAAGTGGTACATTTTTGGAGATTGGAAATGAATCGAACACTGATGTTGGTGGTATTGGCAATGATGGGGAAATATTTGATGGTAGAGGAGGAAATGGTAAATTTTCCGGTGGTGGCGGTAACGAAGGCGATGGAGACGACGGCGAAGGAGAGGACCATGAAGAGAAGGAGTTTGGGCCTATTATGAAGTATGAAGAGGTGATCAAAGAGACAGAGGCTAGAGGAGTTACTCTTCCTCCTGATATGTTAGAAGCTGCCAAGACAATGGGAATTCGGAAATTGCTGCTTCTTAGATATTTGGACTTGCAGGTAGACTACACTTGAGGTCTCTTAGTTTATGATGTCATTTGAAGCTATTTGTTAGACCTCTTGGTTGATTTATTTACCAACTGTAGGGGTCAGGTGGGCTTTTGGGTTTTGCAATGAAATCATGCTTTATGCTTCGAAACAGAATGTTGGCTGATCCATCCTTCCTTTTCAAAGTTGGAACAGAGGTTTGTTATTGCTTGAACCTTTCCTCCTTTTGAACCTCTTCACTGTGGAGATTCTGCATCTTTAACATGTAATTAATTGGATTATGCTAGATTGATCAACTTACTAACATATCACCTTTTGTGAAACTAACTATATCAAGGCAAGATAGCCCGTTTCCCAGGCCAGTAGCCTTAAAGTTTTCAAGAAATGAGGTTTTTGTGGTTTAAAAGATTGTAGGAAGCAAAATGTGGTCATATATGCAAGAGCATCTTTAACATGACTTAGATATTAATATGTTTTTCATCAGGAAATGACCATTAGTAGCATTACAAAATGCAGATAGTTATTGATACTTGTTGTGCCACATTTGCGGAAGTTCAAAAGAGAGGCAAAGACTTCTGGGCCGAGTTTGAATTGTTTACTGCCGATCTTTTGGTTGGGGTGGTGGTTAACGTTGCATTGGTTGGCATGTTAGCACCTTATGCTCGAATTGGGCAACCATCTATATCAAAAGGGTTCTTTGGACGAGTGCAGAAGTATTATGGAGCTCTTCCTAGTAGGTCAGCTATTTCAAATTAACATAAATCAAGTTCCATTTCACATTTTCTTAACGAGTAGTTGTACTTTAAGCTTAAACATATCTTAACATAATGTGCTAATATATATTACTGTATGACATTCATACTTCTCTGGGTAAGTCATGGTTGCAGTTTCATATTATGGTGCATAACTTTCTGTTGCCTGTGGTGCAGTGTATTTGAAGCTGAAAGGCCAGGATGCCAATTCACAATTCAGCAGAGAATTGCCACATATTTCTACAAGGTATGTTGTACCTGTTAAGTGGTAATATTGAAAACCATTGTTGATTTATACAAGCTACCTATGTCTTCTGTTTTCAGGGTGTCCTATATGGTTCAGTTGGATTTGCATGTGGTATAATTGGCCAAGGCATTGCAAATCTTATTATGACTGCAAAAAGGTATACTTCTATCTAGAAGTTGACATTTTTGTTTGGTTAGTTATGTTGTTGACATTTTCATGGTTTTTTTTTGGGTAGCTTGAGGTACATCCTCCAACAGTCTACATGACCCTGAAATATGTAAAATTAGAAAGACCATTCTAAGTAGTTGTGGCTTTGTCTTGCTTGTCTCTAGTTTCTTTCTCCCCTACAAATTTTATGTTTCTTGTTTATTCTCAATAGACGAGTTTTGTAACTCAGAAACTGGTGTTGCGACTAATTTGTATAGGCATGTTGATTTTGTGTTCTCTTTGAGTGGTTTATTTATCCTCTAATTGCTTCATGCCAGGAGCATAAGGAAATCAGAACACGACATACCGGTGCCACCTCTAGTGAAAACAGCAGCTCTTTGGGGTATGTTGTAATTTGAACTTCGTATCTATCATAGGCATATCCATTGCTCATGAAACTGCGTTGTTCCCTTTGCCGATATTGATTAAGGTTCCTGTTTATGGTGCAGATACTTTTATGCGTATATGACTTTCTGATTCTTAAGCTTCTCTCTGTTATTTTATAATTTTGTGTATTGTCTGAACTTATGCGGCCAAATTTAGGTGGTTTTAGAACTGTACTGTTAAAGCTTGTTATAAGTAATGTGCAAACCTGGATTATGAGGTTGACCTCAGTTGCCACTAAAAGCAAGTGTTGACTCAATTTTTAACTTTAATATGTTTTGATACAAGAATATCAAAAGAAGCTTAAACTACTCCAATAATTCCTGGCTTCCAATTTTCAGGTGTTTTTCTAGGGTTTTCATCAAACACACGCTACCAGATCATTAATGGTCTAGAGAGGCTGGTGGAAGCCTCACCATTGGCAAAGCAAGTTCCACCAGTTGCTCTGGCTTTCACAGTTGGTGTCCGATTTGCAAACAATGTTTATGGTGGGATGCAATTTGTGGATTGGGCTAGATGGAGCGGGGTGCAATAATGATGTCTTTTCTATGTTGAAGTAAAGGTGGAAATCTAAATTGTTGTAGAATAATTATGGAGCATCAATCTGAATGCTTGGGAAATCATTTTGATTTCCAGTTTCTGCCTGCTAGTTATTGATAACTAGTCCACTGGCAGATGATTATCTTGGCTTTGTACAATTTGTTGTATGATTAAATCCTTTCCAGGTCAAAATATTAGTGATATTACCGATAAGGATTAATTTCTATGGTTTTCCATTTCTGAGAATATTAGGCCATTTCGACATGGGAAAAGAAATGGAAATTGCAGTAATCCTCACTTTCAATGTTAAGACAGTAACTTATTGTTAGGAAGCAGGAATTCATTTGCTATCTTGTCTGCATAAAGAACTTTGCAGGAAAAATATGCAGCATATGGTTATACAAGCCAGTTGTTATGAACAACTATCTTGAAACTAAGCAGCAAGGAATTTGAAGAGCTTGTTCAGGTTTAGTTGATATATAATTGCTATTCATCTGTTATTCTGAACTGAGTTTCCTTCTGAGTTCTTTGTTGTCTTAAGATTTCTTTAAGAATCCAATGAAGTCGGATAAAGGGGATAAAAGAATAGACTGAAAGAAGAAACAATGAAACTTCATAATGGAAACTGATTTGCATCACCCAGTGTAAGTGTACGAATTTGGAGCATTGATAAGGCCCTCTGATCAAGATAGCCCTGACTTGGATTGAGGTTTTTGCTCAAGAACTTGGAGGAACAGGGTTTGGCCTTCGTTTAAAATTTTATCTTGAAAGTTAGGATTGTCCTTTGGGTTTAGGTTGCATAGGAAAATTGAAACTTTATGGGATTTTTTGGGACTAAGAGGCATGAAAATTGAGGCTTTTCTTGCCTCGGAAATTCTTTCAGAGTCATTTTGAGGCTTTGTAGGTTCTGATCAAGTAAGATGATACATTTGACATTCTTTATTGTGCAGAGAGTTGGTACACAAGACTGGTCTGTCTGATTGGTGACTATGTAGACTAGCATGTAGTTAAAAAGAATTTGAGGGTTCACTGAGCAGGGTCAGGAGCCTGTAAATTTCACATAATGATTCAATGGACATCTTAAAAGCTTTGATGATTTTTGAGATAGTACGGCTCATTCAGAGCTCTGAGTTGCTGTTTAAGGTTTCCCAACGTGTGTAAGGCTAGATTTTGGCAACTACGAGGGATAGCATCTTTCTTGTCATCTTTCAGTTCAATTTGCATTTATGTGTCTCTCAGAAACTGTCGGGTTTGACAGCTGAAACTGACTTAAAGACGTTTTCTGCATACTTTGTGCCCAGTGAATGGTTTGGGATTGAAAGAGCATGGTTTCTTCACAACTTCATGTTTGATTCTTCCTGAAAGAGTATGGTTTCTCCGGATTCCAAACTATTTAGTTCATTACAATAATATGTGCAACTATGGACCACTCAAGCCAGTAGAGATCAACCTTACAATTTGGAAACAATCTCCATTGGTTATAACTTCTGCAAATTTATTCAGCAGTCAGTGACAGTTTATTCTTTCTGAAGCAACATGTGGACACTTGAACACCAAATACACTTACTTCCAAACAAGTCAACAAAACTGAGTCTCGGAATAGTAATCAGTAGTTGCAAATTGTTAACCAAGATTTTTCTATGCCAACTGTTTTGATAGCAACATGCAACTCAAACACACATAAAGCTAATCATTGTCATAAGGTATCAGGAAAAACATCATAAATGCATCTATCAACCTGAACCACTAAATATATTATTATTTCCTCTGCAAGTTCCTTCAGCTGTTCATATATAAAGTATCTAAAGGATTCCCAATAAAGCATACGAGCCACTTCTAGTAGTAAACTGAAGTTCATTTTTCTCAGTAAGATGCTGGAAGGAAAAGCCATATTGCGTGAGACAGACATGCCAGAGCTAATGCAGAGCCACGTAATGGAATTAGCATATAAGGCTCTTGATCTACACGAGGTTTCTGATTGCCAATCCATTGCTCATTTCATCAAACAGGTTTCAATCTTTAAAACCCCCTTAAATTCTCTTATCCACATAGTTTAAGTTAATAACTGAAGATTCACGTCGTGTTATAATTATTTTCCATTCCACTTGAGTAGTTTGGTTTGAAGGCGGGAGGGAAAATATAAATTGGGCACAAACCATAAACTAGAGTGTTTACTTAATTTTCTGGTCTAGTTTATCAGCAGATAAGCTTGCGTAGTGATGGGATTGAGGGTGACTAGAAAGGCATCTTCTTTCTAAAAGCAATGAGGCTCTGCTTGCTCCTAGCAGAATCATTCTCCAAAGAGAATGGATATTTTACAAAATGATAACTTGAATAACATCAATCTACTGTTCTGATTATGCAAGATTAGACAAAATAGTGGAAAGTTCACCGTGAAGCTTTTCCATTTTACTTTCTAAAAAAAAACAGAGATTCTGTTTGAACAAATCTTTGTCCTGAAGCCTTTGTGGGTATATCAAGTAATCCTTCATTAACAATCTACACTTTCCACAGAGGTTACAGACTTTAAGCTACACTACCTCTTCTTATAGGGGCCCAAGACTGTCTCATAGTATGTTCTGTCATTATATATTCATCTTAAAGAATAAACCTAGGAATATATTATTCATGATTATGCTTAATCTTTATCCAATAAACTTGGATATGGCAACTTGCAGGTGGGACACGAACCCATCAAGAGCTTCACTTCTTTAAATAATCACCTAGAAAAGGCTCTGCATAAAGGGTAGAGCATCACAGACTAATCACTTTTCCACCATGAGCAACCTTCCTAGTTGCATACATGCAAAGGAGTATCATCAGATTATGAAATCCAATAATTGATAGAATCAGATTGCCTGTAATCTGTCAGCAAAATTGATGTTAGTATAAAATGATCATCATGAATTCATAAATTACATCTCATTCTGAAACAGAAATTTGATGAAGCTTATGGACCAGCATGGCACTGTGTGGTTGGAAAAGACTTTGGCTCTTGCATTACACATTTATGTGGAAGTTTCATTTTCTTCAGAGTAGAGATCCTGGAATTTTTAATCTTCAAGGATGCCAAGGAGCTGACTCAAAGCAAGGAAGAGGCTGTAGGGTGCTAGTCAGGCCAGATTAACTTCAGCTTCCATGAATAAGAGCAATGATCCTTTGAAATACAAGAATCTGCGTTATTTCTTGGAGTGAAGATGAACAGAATAAGTTAATTAATATTCCTTCCTCCCCTGATTGTATTAGAATTCAGAGTAATCATATTGTGTGTGTGGTATCTTAATTAGTCAGGACTGTAGTTTGCATGTCAATAGCAACAAAGTTCATGAATAAGAAGCTGGTAGCAACTACCAGTGCAGTTTTTCATGAAAGTTACCTGAAGAGAGGAACAATCCAAGCCGGTGAGTCTCATGAATTACTTACACCAATAGTTTTTTTATTGCCAGTGAGGACGAGATAATCCACATCCTGAGGACTAGATCCAACAGAACTGAGAATTCTAAACCTCAGGATGCAGATTACCTGATCCTAACTCAAACATAATCCACAGGAGACGACGTTCGAGCTGAAACTACCAGGTATGTACAATCTGAGAAGAAAAGATAGATAGAAAACAATTAGTACATTAGGAGATGTTGATGCTGATACGAATTATCACAGGAATTTATAAGGGTTCTTACAGTAAAATAAGATTTATTCCCTGGAAAGGGTTCATGTAGAGCAGAGGGGTGCATATAGTATAAAGTGATGATAAGGTGCTATATTGTAAGAATCATTGTTGATTCTGTTCTTCTGAAGCCAATGATAAGCAAGGGTAGCTTTCCTTTACGAAGACAATGATATTTGATGATCTTGACTGCTTTTCAAGAAGACTGAAAAGAACTTCTTTGGCTAATAACGAATGATTCGTTTCAAATCATTGTAAACCTACCAAGAGGGGAAAAAAACTTTCTTTTTTGCATATCAAAAGTTTTGTACAGCCATGAATATAGCAGATTTCAGTGAGCTTGAAGCTTGTCAATTTAATGGAAAGAATCTTAAGCTTTTATTACAACAGTTGCTGGTTGATTCTGTAACCTGTCATTCAATCAAAGATAGTTACCTGAAAGAGAGAGGCTTTCCTCATATATATAATGTTCTTGGTGGTCTAAAATCAGCTTTTATGGAGTAACATATGCCATTCTCTTTGGCCATTGAAAAGGACCTCATTGCAGAGAAGAGGACAAGGTCTAAAGGTCAGATACTCCATGTCAGATTCCAAGAGTTTTCAGGGGTTTAGGGACTCCATCGAAAGTAACTGAAACTGATTATGTACGCATGTTCACTGTTACTAACCATGGTAAGAATGATAAGATGGCTGATGCAATTTGGATCATAAAAACGTAAGATTTCAAATCTACTTTTTGATCAATATTGATTCCTGATTCGAAGGTGTTCATGACAGAAAGTTTTGTCACCAAGTGTCGAATGCATACATTCTCTCTATGCTTTATACATTTCATTAGGAACTGAAATCTATGCTTTATGATTTTTTAAGTTAATAATTTTCTTGAAATGGAGGTAAGATAAGAGGCACCAATTCCTTGGAAATTATAGTGCAAACAAGAACATGACTAAGTTCGCCGAATGGTTTACATCTCTATGTCTTCCATCAGAACCTTTTTCTTCTCTTGAAATGGAACCTTGTTGTATGATTAAAACGTTGTCCTGTGAAAAATTGACAGCCAACTTGTTCAAAATTTAAGAACAAACGATCGGTAAGAGCAATCTTGGACAAGTTCATGTAATATTCGACAGAAGCAAAGGTTATCTCGTATGGTCTGCTCAGAAACGAACCTGCAAAGCTTTTTGGCTCTAGTATCGTTTCTTAGAACTTCCATTACAGATTTACAGAAGAATACAACACCAATATTTTTCTCCTACGAACAACAGAATATTCCAAATTGATCATATACACTGCAATTTGATGGAAAAACAACTTGCTACATATGAGATTTCCTGCTTTTTTTCTTTTTTTCCAGCTTGGAAATATTCTGATACTCGATAATAACCATATCTAATATGAATGTTGACATTCTCAGCCAACAAAATCATGTAAAAGTTGCCCTCCAATAACATCTCTTCCAAAATGTCGATTCTGTGCTTCGAAGCTGCCTAGTACGTACCCTTCGCTATTCGCTTCGAGGCTTAGGCCTATACGTTGAGCTGCATTCATTGGAAAAGACTCCGGAAAACCCATGCCGTTGTTCTGGTGAAGACCAAGAGTTAAGGAAACACCACTAGTTGGACCTGCCATGCTCATGACAACTCCCATTTGTGCATGGCTTGACAAGCTGTTATAAGACAAATCCGGTGGCTCTCCACTACCTTCAGGTACATTAGGAACTTCATTTCTCGTTCGCTTTAATGAGACATCCCGAACACTATGAGTGGAGGTTGAGGGGTTAGACATTGGCACCTGATCACCCAAAAATTTGGTATTTCGGTCATCCCTTTGCAAAACTTTTTGCGCTTGCCGTGTTTCCAACATATGTATTTCTTCAACCATTGGTTTCCAGAGTCTTACTCTAGCATTTATGAACCAATTGGAAACCTGTTACACAAATAGACGAGCATATCACAAGATCTTCCATAGCAAAACTTGAAGAATCCCAAGAATGTTACCTTTAGTGATCAATCTATTTAACTTATCTCTATGGAAAATTATATGAGGTTCAAACCCATAGAAACAATGAGAAAGTGGAGAAAAATGAAACACCTGACTTCGGGATAGACCAGTTTGTTTGGCCAACATTAGCTTGTCTGTGTCTGTTGGGTAACTGCATTACAACAAGCAAAACTATATGGTATTAGTTAAAGGTAATTACAAGTAATCTTTTAAAAAATTCTGTTGAAAACCAAAACAAAGACAAAGCAAAATTCACAAGTTGAATCAGGAGACACTTCTACCAGAATGTTGGACAGAATAAACTCGGATACTTACGGATGCAAAAAGTGTTCAAACAACCATGCCTTGAGCACTGTTACAGCACGCTCAGGGAGCCCTCTCTGCGGTCGCCACACAGGTTGTTGCTCGATGAATCCAGGGTTCTGAACAGGTCTTTGGCTGTAAATCCCTCTATCAGTCTCAGCAAACCTTGTAGCTTCCTCTTTTCCATGGAAAATTTGACCTTGAGATTTGTTGTTGAACTGAAGCTGGTCTGCTATAGCATTCTTCAATGACTTGAAATGTTTTGACATGGCCTTCAAGGCCAAGTTTGCATATGGAGCTGCATTGCCAAGCCCAGAAACACACTCAAAAGATGCCACAACCGCTTGCATCTGCTGATAATATTGCTTGTACTTCCGGTATACCTAATCAAAAATCAAAATCAGCAACGTAAGAACCTTTGGAGAAGTTGCAGAATGCAGTTAGAAGACCAAAAACAAATCAGTTTCATCGAGCAAGTGGAATTTGTGAAGGTGCAACAATACTTTCTTAAACCAGCAATAGGATGTGAAAAGGCTTCACAAGCTAGAGTACCTGTACCTACTTTAGATACCTGAATATAAGCACAGACAATATAAACATGTTCATGCATACACATACACGCAAATATATAAGACGGGTATGCACATTGTCCTCATTTCCCCGGCCTTCACTGAAGAGTGAACAAGGGATATCTTACAAATTTTGCATCATGTTTTACACTGAAGAATCCCATTGTGATGTAAACCCGCTTAAAGAGATTATCAATTTTACTTCTACAATGACTCCATTGTAAGTCCTTTCTCAATTGTTTACCCTTTCTTCATACTCGTGCCTTAATCAATCTTGATTCTTGAAAGTAAAACCTATGCAAGTGTCTCCGTATCAATTTTTTAACTAACAGGTCCAAAATTAAACTTTTGCTTAGATGTGAAACCAGGTACGTAATGTTATTCACCAAAGCAGTTCAAACAAATACTTATTTGGGGAACTTAAGATCTTACTACCTTAAAATTAGCACAACCAACCATGTCTAGACACTACCCAGCACTCAAATGAGGTTTTTCTTTTGTGCTTAAGCATGCACAGAATGCAAGACAGCAAGAATGTGAGTTAAGTAGCTGCACAAAGTGCCAAGAACAGCAGCCATAATTATTGAGTAACACAAGTGTTTCTTCACTATATTCATAGAAAAAGACGAATGTAGAGGATAAACACAACCGAGAACGAATTCGTTGGCATAACATCAAGAATATATATAAGCATAAACATTTATGTAAGTATGTCCATGTGAAGCAAAATAAGATAAGAGGACAGTCAATGTGAAGTTAATTTACCAAATAGGTGAATCGATAAAAATAATGAACTACCATAAAAGCTACTTCTAGGCAAAGCAAAGACATCTTTGTAATCCTCCAACAGAAAACAAATTTATAAAACATGGAACAGAAAAAGGAGATTTCATTTTCGATATGCATTGAGTTTTTATTTCTTTTCTATTGACAGTGTAGCCAACTAGTAAGTTAACATCTAGAAACAGTTTCATTCTTAATCTACTTCCTCCAATAGCCTTAGAAGTAACTTGCACACTTACTAAAACCCAACAAGTGCAGATTAGCAAGATACCCTGAAATGTCATGACAACTGTGGCTCGTATTGTGGTGATAATTTACACAAGTCTGTGTCAAGATGGCGTTATTTTGGCTAAATGTCGAGTTCTTAATCCACTCTCTCTAGTCCAAAGTTTCCGCAACAATAAACCATTGAATTGTGCACAAAACATTAGTGACATGGATAGTTCAACCGCCGAATACCATTCAAGTTCGATGTCACTGCTATTATCATGACCAGGCATCAAATAGACCATCATAACTTGCTACAAATAATGTGATATCGATGCTCATGATGAATCAAAAGAACATAAAATGCACATGAAGGAATAATAGAACCTAAAAACTTGCCTTTGTTACTTTGAAAAGGTGAAGAATCATATAACCAACTGATAGCTAAAAATTGCAAGTACACCTTGCTTAAATTTAAGCCACTCCTTCAAAAAGTGCATACACCTTATCATCTACTCATCTGTTTTTCTTTAGGTTTTGGAATCCAATTATTCTTGAAGTTACTCGGCTTTTTGGAGTATAAATCTTTTCAAATGTATTCCCTTTAACCACTTTATGCACATTACGCTCCATAAATGGTGACTTTGTCACCTATTAGAACTCTTTCTATGGTTGTCAGATACTTTATAACAACTATATGTGTGCATATATTCCCTCCTATCACCTTTTCCAAAAAGATGATTTCGTGCTCATCGAGGCCATCTATAACAAGAACCAAAATTGAGGAAAGACATAAATTTCAAAGCTGTATTATACAATCACCTATTCATGCAAAAAACAACCAATTGAAGGTTGGTTCGAAGCCAGACAATGCATTAAATAACCAATACTTCACGTAACAGGACCCTACTAATGGCTCCTACGGAGCCTAAATGGTCCGGTTTCACCCAAAAAAAAACCGACTTGAAGGAGGGCTTCAAGTGAATAAGAAGCCAAATGACCGTGGGACTTGGACATTGAATCTAAAAACCCAAGAAAAGAACTAAACATGAATTCTACGTTGTACATTACAGCGAAAACCTCGTTGATTGCCCTAAAGTGAGAGAGCAGATGCATGAAAAGAACAACATGAACTGATAAGGGGATGCAGATGCATACCTCGTCTAACATCGAAACAAGTCTGGATTTTTTCCTTCGAGTTTCACTTCCATTCCCACAATTAACTGGATCATCAACAATCTCACTCGCGCTCAAACATTCAATGGGAGGATCCATCAGAGACGCGTCTACTGTGATCTTCTGGCCGTAAATTCCTCGACCCACATCGCATAGCTCTTCAAGTAACTGTTGTGCAGGTCTCAAAAACCTCGATCCCTTCAAGATTGAAGCGTACCCCGTGAATGGACCGAGAGGGACCGAGCTTCTAGATACGTCGTTCGAAGATGAACCAGTTCCCGGAACTATACACACGCCACCTCCGCTGCTAATTTTATCAGTATAAATTGCAGAGCCATATCTTTGCAAATTAAGCTCTAAAGGAAGATTACTTTGGTGGGGATGGTGAGAAGATAAAGATAAAGACAGCCCTTGTCCAGTGGCATTAGAGTCATGAGTGGTCAACGACAAAGGTTCTGGCTTGAACACTATCACTTCACTATTATAAGGCTGGTCAAAATCTCTGAGACTTTGAAGGCTATGTGATGTATAAAGAAAAGGGTTACAGTTAACATCTTGGATCGAACTAGGGTTTACAGACAAAGAGGAGCGTGGATCCAAGTAAAGATGATGATGATGATGATGATGATGAGTAGAAGGAGGAGAAGAAGAAGAAGAAGCATTCACGATCCCTCCAGTAAAAGCCATCAAATTGGAACCTTCCTCTTTAACAACACAAACCGGGTTGGCTTTACAAGCCTCAGTTACACCAGACAGCGAGTTGTTAGCACACGAAGCAAGCAAATCTGAAGAGAGTAGTGAGGGATCATACATAGGAAATAAACCAGCACAAGCTTGAAGTTCATGATGGTTTTGTTGAGCCACAACTCTTAGCTTATCTCTTCTACTTTGTTGTGGGACATGGTAGGGCTCGTAACCCTCCGCCATGGTCACACAGACACAAAGAAAGACTACTATGCTACTACTACTTAAGGAAGAGAGAAAGCGGAAGTGGGAAATTAAAGATGATAGAGCTAATGAGTAAAGAGAGAGAACAGTGAAAGAGATGTGGTGATGATGAAATGAAAGGCTATCATGAGCTTCTGGGTCTGAAGCTATAGCAGAGGAGGTCAGGTTATCAGAAAGATACGTGAAGAGATTGAGAAAAAACTTGAGCTCATGTTATGGATGGGTTCAGCGTCAGGGTTGCTTATTTCACGCATCCTCGCACGGAGACAGAGACAATCACTCACTTACACACACCAACCTAAAAGAAAGAAAAAGAATATGTATATATATGTGTGTGAGTGTGTGAAGTTAAACAGACACCAAAAACAAAATCCTGTCTCTTAGTTTCAGTCAGCTTCCTCACCAGTCACCCTTAATGCACTCTCTATTCTCTTCAATGGAGGCACTGCTCTGCATAGGGTTTCGAGAAACCAGGAGGCCACCGGTTACTCCCGGTAATAATTGAACTCCGAACTGTGTTGCAGATATTTCTGACAAGGTTTAAGGAGTTTTGTCGTTTTTCGGGAAATACACTTGTATGTGTATACAAATACATGTTTGCTTTTTAGCATTTTATACTATTATTAGATAATATATTTATTTTTGTTTGGGTTGATGAAAAATCAAAAATGTAAAATTTATAGGGTGAATATGCAAAAACTAAGTTTATTGAATATTTTATAAATAAAAGGCTATCAATAATATCAGACTTATTATATATAAAGATAAAATTTTATAAATGTTTATTGTTAAAATTATATAAATAAAAATTGTACAAAATAAAATAAATAAATTTCTTTTTTATTAAATAATTTCATTTATCACATTCAAAAATATATTTAAATACAATAATTAAGTTATATTAATTTAAAAATAAACAATCAAAATTTGTATAATCAAATATTTACTAAATCAAGTTTTAATTGCAAATTAGTTACATCAAATAAATAATTTAATAAATTATAAAATATTTAAAAGTATAATGTAAAATTTTAACAAATATTTAAAATTAAATAATGTTCCCTATTTTTCCTTATTATTACTATTATTATTACGAATATTACTACCACGATTATTAATATTTCAAAACTTTTCTTTATTAAATTTCAATTTTATTCATTTAAATTAATAATTATAAAAACTAAATCGGCCTAATCAATTTAATAGTAAAAATTAATGGATTGATCAATTTTTAATATTTATTTTACTGTAATTTTGAATAAATATAATAAATCTAAGCTTTTAAATTTTGTTTTAAGCGTTTAAGGAGTTAATAATTTAAAATTAAATATTAATTTAATTTAATTAACATTTATAAATGTTAATATGTCTTTATAATTTATTTCGAAATTTTATATAATTTGTTTGATACTTGACTGACTTTGAAAATACTAATTTACCAATAATTTTAATTCACTAAATATGAAAAAAAAAAGTTTAAATAATATAACTTTAACACGATAAAACATTTTAAATATGTAATTAAAATATTTAATTTCTGACAAGAACAGGAGTGATAGATCTGTTTATGTTACGTTCAGTTTCAGGTGACTAACGTCATGTTTAACGTTGGTGTTAGTGGGGCCCACCTCCACCGTCAAAACGCACACTACAATGGCGCGAAACCCCCCGACTTCGCCGTCGACCGACGTAACGGAGTTATCAGACTTCCCAGCCCTCGTAAACAGATTCTGTACGTACTCTCCCCCTTCTGCGCCTCTCTCACACTCGCTCATAATCCCCGTCTTCACCACGCTCTCTTCGTTCCTCACTGGATTGGACATGAAATAAAGACAATTTAATTTAATAACATTAAGTATAGTTTAATATGATAAAGTATAACTAGAGGTGACAAATTCAGTTTCTCCTATTCCTAATTTAAACTAAAAAGTTAAATAATTTAAAATTTTTATGATTAAATTGCTCAAATGATTTAGGCCTCGTTTGGTAGACAATCAATCAGCTTTTTTTTAACTGAATGGTTGTCTTCAGCTGTTTGATTCTTCAAACAGTTACAAAAGCTGCTTAGGGAGTAGCAGATCTGAAGGTTGGTTTAAAATAAACAGTCAAAAATGAAAACGCTCCTATAATCAATCAAAAGTTTAATTATCAAAAGTCCATTGTACCTTTTAATTGAGGTTCCTAGATGCCTACTTTTAAGAATAGTGTTTGTTCTTATAATTTTTTTATGCAGTTATAGGTTAAAAATAAAATATTGACCTTAAACGAAAATGAAAATAGAAAGAGTTGCATAAATTTTTTATAGATGATTAAACAGTTAAGATAAACACGACTTCTCTAAAATCTAAATTCTTATAAGAATATTTAATGAAATATTAAGATATATAATATTTATATCCTTATAAATTTTTTTACACATAAATACCTAATTTTACCAAACATCTCTAATAAATAGCTAATACAATTTGCTGATCAAATCAGCTAATATATTCAGCTATCAGTTAATGTATTCAGCTGATTACCAACACTGACCTTATTGAATTATTAAAATAATGATGTAAACAGGGTACTAACGCGCCAGAGAGAAGGAAGCGAGGAGAGTGAAGCAGAGTAGACTATGATGATGTCAGCAATTGCGTGTAAAGGATCTCTAAAAACAGCAGCTACGCCTAACGTACGTACTTTCATTATTATTATTAATTTATGATTACAGTGGAATTAAAATAAAATCAATTGCACACGAGTGTTGCCGGTCACTTTTGGACCGTCCGATCGGTGATGTTCTGGATTTTCGTGCTCCATTTGGTTTCTGCTACTGCTACCTGATCATCACATCAACCTTGGCCGCCTACAAGTTTTTTTCCTAGTTTAGTGAGAGTACACTGTTCCCTTGTCTAATCACACAGCAAATTCAATTATGTACTCTCCTAATCATACTGTTAAATTTATTAAAGAGTAATTACTCCTACATAAACTCAATTAACCGACTTATCGATTAGAGTCAGATCAAGGGCGAAATTGCATTTTGTTACTCGATATTTTATAATTTTTTTTTAATAAGTTGTATTTTTATAAAGAATAATTGTAAAAAAATAATCATTATCACTCAATCCAAAATTTTGCAATAAAGTAGAGTTTGGAGAGGTCCGATAATACGCAGCCTTACTCCTACATAATAGAGAAACTGTTTTCGGTGGACTTACATGCAAATGAGACAATATACGAATAATGCAGATGACAAAAACAATTCATTAAAAGCATAAAATAAATGAAAATACAAGTAAGGGGAAAAATAAAAATAAAATATAATAATAAAAAAAATTAAAGTAAAATCAAATAAAAATAAAAATTTTAATTAATTTTTAATAAAAATATATAAATTTAAATCCAGCTAAAATGTTGAATCTAGGAAGATCTAATAATGCGTAGCCTTATTCAAATGAGTAGAGAAATTGTTTCGAAATAACAATAATTAGAAAAAAAGAAAATTCAACTTTATTATTTTGCATTATATGTGGATTTATTGTAAACTGTCTCCTCGTCAAATTGTGATAAGTTGCTAATTACCGGGCAGTCCTCATGTTTAAGTGAGAATTTAATTAGGTGTTAATTAAGACTTAATTATTAAAAAGTAACATAAACTTAATTTTTTTAAATTTCAGAGTGTTAATAGTATTATTTTAAAAATATTAAAATGTAATATAATATTATAAATAATAAAAAAGAATTTACTTAACATTTTTAAATAAATTAAAGGCTGATTACCTTAAATTAAGTCATGTGGAGCTATTTTTAATTTGATGATGGGTCTCTAATGTTTATTATTTTAATTATTGAAAAAGCATTTTAAATATTTAAAAATTGAAAATTTTTGTTGAGTTTTTATAAATTTTAATGCAAATTATTAGGTACATATAAGTTCTTATATACAATTGACAATCATTAATTCCATAAAATTTTACATTAAATATTATAAAAATATAATATAAGGTCCTTTAAAATTTCAAATACTACGGAATTTTTAATAATTTAAAATAAATACAATGGTAAATAAAGTCTTTAATTTATCTTATATTTTTATAATCTACAAAAAATTACAATAAATATTAAAATACTATGATAAAATTTTAACCAAAAATAAATCTGAGTATTACATGATTTTTAATAATTCAAGAAATAAGAATAATTTGTATAATGAATAAATTACTTTTAAAATCCAAATCTCTTAAATATTTTTCGTAATGAATAAAGTTTAATCATAAAAATTTTAAGTCCATTAACATTTTAGTTCGATTTATTATAATGATTAAAAATTGACTAGTTTATTAATTGGTCGAATAATTTTCGTACACTAACTAATTTTTATAGACGAGAATAAATTAATTAATTTTTGTTTAATAATTTTTTTCTTTAATTAAACTTCAAAATTATTATAGTTTAATAAATTGAAAATTTAAAACTTTAAATATTTTTACTTAAAAAGTGTAAAGGTAAGCATGAACAGTGACAGTTTTGACAGAACCATTACTCTATAATTGATAAAAAGAAGCAAATCAGTGTCGTTAGGTGTTATTCATCGTCTCACCTCCCAATAAAGAGATCGACTTTCCAAAAGACTTCGTTTTGCAGTTCAAAAGCAAATAGACATGAGACTTCCAATCGAGCTTAAGAAAAAGAAAGCGCATTAATGCAAAGTGTACCAGAAAATGGCTTTAAGGATCATGACCCATCACCGGAAAATGTTCATCTGAATTTAGTAACGAATCGGAATCAATTAGCATTGGTATTTTAACTGTAATAGAGTGCTAAATTACAGTTTTTTAAAAAAAACTAACGATAAGAGGAAATGTAAGAATTAGGTGTTCAATCATGTGAAGGTGAAGAAGACATGTCGTTATGTTGATGTTTCTTCAATGTTTTACCATAAAGTCAACATAGGCTGCTACTTTTTACCAAGCCTTTTAGTCATTTGCTCTGTTTCGAAGCTCGGACCGGACCGACCAGTTCGATCGGTTCAATCGATAATCAGTCGGTTATCTGATTTAGGTGATTCCTAAAAGTCAGTCTTCAATTAAACTATTGCGAACCAGTAAAAATCAATTAATTGACCGATTAAATCGGGATTGATCGAATTGGTTGACCACTGGTTTAATGAATTTTTTTATTTTTTTATTTTACTTTTTTTTTCTTTCATGTGTTTTTTAATTCTTTCAAAAGTAAAACCAGAAGTATAGAAATTTATATTATTTGATATATTTTAATATATTTTAATATTACTAATATTATATATAATTATTGCGTAATTATGGCGTCACACTGCGAACCGTTCAAACCGGTCAAATCGGTGACCAATAAGATCTTCAGTTTGATGTCCGGTCCAAATTTCAAAACGTTAG
>JAOSBL010000189.1:231521-242412 GCA_027568915.1 Erythroxylum roraimae
GCAACAATTTATAACACTTCCAATACATACCCAAATATTAAACTCCTCAGACAATTCATGTCTGGAATTCAGAACACGAGTTATGACGTCACACTGCGAACCGTTCAAACCGGTCAAATCAGTGACCAATAAGATCTTCAGTTTGATGTCCGGTCCAAATTTCAAAACGTTAGTTATTTAATCATTTTAAACTGCTAAAATTCTTGTTCGGTAAGAAGAAGAATAAACAGCTGATTTATCCCAAACATTTAAATTTTGAAAAGTTATACAATAGCAGCATTTTCATATAAACAGTTAATTATGTACAACTGAAAAACCAATTATCCTCATAATCTACCAACTAGCCTACGCCGGCATGTCGTAGTTCCACTCTACCACTTCACCATAAAATCCATGATAGGAAGAAAAGGTATTAGACGTTAATATTTGCATTACACTCCACAACTCTCATAGAGCTCAGCTTCACTCGTCCATAGCTGTGGGCCCTCTCAGCTTCATATATATTAATTAATTTTTACAAGTCAATTTATGTCTAATTATAATTAATTAATTGTGCTATAATGTGGCATAATTGAATTATTATTAATTATGCTCCCGTACAATGCATGACATTGTAGCAAAATTAATTATTATAAATAGTGTTATGCCTCGTACTATGTTATGCTTGTGAATTATGCACGAAATATTTGTAAATTTTTTGTAAATTTTAATTTTAATTTTATTTTTATTATTGTCAAAATTTTAATTTTTGTAAAATTAAATATTTAATCATGACTTTATAATTTTTTTTAAGTCATGTTCTTATGAGTAGAAATTTTAACGCTAGATTATTATTATTATTTTTATTATTATTGTTGTTGTTGTTGTTGTTATTGTTATTATTATTATTATATCTTCTATGTTTTTTATTAGAGTTATAATCTTAATTTTTATAGAATTAAATATCTAAAATCTAAATTCTTATAAGAGAATTCAACGAAATACTAAGATATATAATATTTATACCCTTATAATTTTTTTAAAGTCATGTCATTATAAGTCATTTTACACAGAAACAACTAATACTAAACAACAAATTTTATCAAACATCAAATAACAAACAGCTAATACATTTGTTGGTTAAATTAGCTGATAAAATCAGCTAACAATTAATACAACTAGCTAATTGCTGTACAGGCCATAATGTATTCACGTAAACAACGTTTTGTGTTCTTCCTATAATTAATTATTAATTAGGTCTTAGCAAGAAGCCATCAATCATTAACCAACCAAGGGTCCAATGTCACTAAATGGATAAGTCTTGAACTTCTCAAGCAGACCAAGTATGATCGTTTCCAGTATACGGGTTGGAAAGTCTCAATTTTGAGTCGTTTCGTAATTAGATAACAAAACTTGATTTGGGCCTGAACCATTTGACTACTTAAACTCTCTTCTGTACAGTCCAGAGTATACAAGCGGAGGCCTAAGCAGAAAACTTCTCTATAGGGAAGTTCTTATTATTGACAGGAAGCCGGTAGGATTCCAACTCTAGACTAGATTTTGTGATCCAATTGGTATCCAAATTGGGCTGCGATGAAAATATAAACTGTGTTACTGAGATGTAGCTGTCTTTTGGATTTAAGAATAAAGAAGCCCATTGTACAAAAACCGAAGTACATTGTTATAATTAAAACTTGTTATCATTTAATAGAGTTCTTGTTTAGTCTTTGTTTAGTGGGGATTATACTAGTAAAAATTTTATTAATAGAGTTTTTTTTGTAGATTTTTTTAGAAGAACTTTTTTACGAAGTTAGTTGACTGTTTGGCTGTTTTTTAAAAAATAGTTTTTTTGAAAGAGCTTCATACAATAGACTATTTGGTAACATAAAAATAAAAATATATTTTTAATTTTAACTATATTTTATTTTATAATAAATATCATTTATACATATAAATATTATTTAAAGTATATTAAACAATTGTAAAGACAATATATTAATTATTATATAATTTTAAACCATATGAAATATAAATGAGAATATATCTAATTAAATTTTTTATATGGATTATAACATAAGTAAAACTAATATCAAAAATAAATATTAAAACATATAAAAAAGTCAAATAATATTATATAAATCTCAAAATAAACATGAAGATTGATTTGCGGGTATTGTGAGAATTATGTGTAAAATATAAGAACAAAAGGGACTAAAAATAGGCTCATTAATTTATATGAAAAATCTATCTTAAAAAGTGTTTTTTTGTGAAACTCTAAATTTGAGTTTTTTAAAAAGCTGTATTTTGACTGCCAAAAAAACCCTATTTATTAAAGAAGTGTTTTTTTATTTTACAGCCAAACACTCATTTTTCTTAAAAATGACTTTTGTGGTAGAGAAAAGTGTTTATTGACCTCTCCAAATGCCCATCCAAACAGGCACTTAGGCGTTTTTAATTTGTTAGGTCTAAGTTTGGGCAACTCAGGTCAAGCATTTTGCTTAGAATAGTTGAGTCTCGGGTATCCGCCCAATCTTAATAAAAACAATGACATTGTTTTACAATCAAACAGTAAGATTCTTACTAGAACATTGTGAATATTGTTGCATCAAATTTATTTTAAATTTAACGAACTAGATTTGAGTTAATTCAATTTCAATTTCAATTCAAATTCAAAAAAATATTATATTTTAAAATCAAAGGATTCATTCTCAAATTTAAAAAGTTCAAAAATAAAAAATTTAAAAAACTTGAAAACCAAACTAAACTCAAACTTATTTTAAGAATGTTAAGCCAAACCCAACTCCACCTATTTTAAATGTCACCTACACTTTTTATTAGCTTTTCAACCATGATTGATGCATGTCTACACAACATATTGTATAAACCTTTTGTGCATTTGGCACACACCACTTTTATTTACTTTGCACTATGCACTTTCTTCTCTCCTTTTGGCAATTACAGTGTTCTTTTTAACTTGCTTACTAATTTCCCAACAAAGGTGTACTCACTTATGTCCCAATAGCCATATAAGTATGATTCCAGCTAAATCATACTTGGCATAAGCTTTTTGGTCGAGTAATCATAAAAAGCGTCACTCTTTCCACACTCATTTTGGCTTTCATCCCACGGTTACATTGAATATGATTTTGCCTTCAACTTTTTGCAAGTTGAAGTAAAAGAAAAGTTTTGTTCAGAGACTTGGATGATTTCTTCTTTAAGTTAAATAATTATGTATAATTATATTTTGCTTTTTTGTGACTTCACCATAATTTTATTATTATTTTTAATGTATCTTGAATGTCTATAAAATATATATTTTAGACTTTCTTCCTCTAATTCTTTAAAATATTTGAGAAATTTCACTAGGTAGATTTAAGGGTGGCAAAAGCTATTCTGTTCGACTTGACCTAAATTTAATAACCTCTATATGAGTTAATCGAACTTTGGGTCGAGTTTAGATTTTCTTTTTAATTTTAGATTTCGGTTCGAGCTTGAACTACCTTATTTGACCTAACCGAAACGCCAAAATCTTTAGATAAAAAATGTTGTTTTGAATAAAATAATGTCGCTTTTAATTATATATATAGCACGAGTTTGATCGAGCTTCAGGCTACTCAAATTTGATAAGATTTAAGATTGAGATGAGTTGCTATATTTCTCACCGTCAAATGAAATCTTCAACTTCTTAAATTGAAATAGTCTTAAAAAGACTAATTTGAGCGGTTAGTCCAGTACCAATTGGGAGGCTTACCCTACCTTTATGTGTTGCACAAGTAACAAGTAAAGTAACTTTTGTTGGTTAAGTGACTTGGTGAAAGCTTTCAATGGTTTGCTAGCTCTCGGCGATGTTCGGTACTGTGTTTGATTGTCCTTACACTTCTGAGGATAACGTTATCTAAACCAAGTTGTTTCAGGTCACAAACTTTGATTTGATACATGGACAAAAGCCAGGCTAATATGCACAAAACAGGCCAAGTTTTAGACCATTTTGAGAGTATTTTTTAATGTTTAAAAAATTAGATTGTAAATTAAACCAATAAGATAAGATGTTTTAGATTAAAAGATTTAACCGTAATTTTACTTTTATAAAATTACTAAAAATTAAATATATTTTAAATATTTTAAATATAATTAAAAAAGATTATCTTTACGTATCGAAAAATTTAAAATTAAATCAAAAAAAGAGATTGTTAAATAAAAATTAATTTATTTATTTTAATTTTAAGAGCTTATTAATTTACAAAAAATTAACTAATTATAGGTTTGAAAGAGCAATCTAATTAGTATGAGATTTCTTCAAACGGTCGATTTTTTATTATAAAAAAATTAACTAATACGAATTCAATTATAAACAATATAAATACGATTCTAATCTAATTGTTAATAATACACGCATAATTATAATGATACAAAATAAATAATAATAGGAAATATTAAATTAAAAAATTATAAATCATTTAATTTTTATTTTAATATCTAACCTCTTGAATTTTTTAATTTAAAAATATAGCTTTTTTTAAGTTAGATTTTAAAAGGTCATATTAGTTAATATTTTATTGATATAATTAATAGAATAACGTAAATATCATCACCATCATCATTACATTCAATTTGAAGTCCCGCAATAAAGCGAGGTCTGATAATATACGGCCTTACTCTTACATAATAGATAGACTGTTTCCGATAAACTCACATATAGATGTGACAATAAAAGAACGATGAAGGTTAAAAAGTAAAAAAAGTAAAATTGGTACTCTAAATAATTATATATAAACACTAATATTTTTGACCACGTAAGACTCAAAAACTATATTAATAATGACAGAACTCACACAATTCTTCTAAATATAAACAAAAGCAATTTTTTAAATTGAGTTATCTAATTTTTTAAAATTTGAATAATTAATTGATTTTTTTAAAAAATTAAATATTAGAATAAAACAAGTGCACTAAGTGTTGGATCATAAACAATAATACTAGTGGAAGCAGACAAGTGCACTAAGTTAATGTGGACTTTTGGTTAGTCCCACTTTGATAGACTATTCTTCGCTTTCAGCTTACGCCATCCACCTTCTTTGTGAACTAAAAACCAAGACCAAAAGCGGACTGTTTCTACTTACGTGTCAGCACCACGTTCAAAATCGACACAACTGGGTCCCACGTTGTACACGGCCTTAACGTTATAGTTATATTAGACCAGAGAGGATAAGTACTCACACAGTGTTAGTAGGCTTGTATTCGGACAGAAAGCATCAGATTCATCCAACGGTTCAGCTTTAATTTACTCTCTGCAGCTTTGCTTTAGTTTCTAATTTTCTATAATTATGCCATCATTTTTCCTAGCTCGAAGCTGCCTTACTCTTTCACTTCATGGCTTCTTTGTTTTCTTTCCAATGCCTTGTTTTCTCTTTTCTCAGTCTGATTTTACTCGCACCTGCTCAGCTTCCCGGCACGTGGGAGGTTCTCGTCGCCGACGCCGGGATAGCGTCAATGCACACGGCGGTTACGCGATTCAACACCGTGGTTTTATTGGATAGAACTAACATAGGACCGACACGGAAGTTGATGCCGAAAGGGCACTGCCGTTCGGATCCAAACGACCCAGTTCTGAAACGAGACTGTTATGCTCACTCCGTGCTTTTGGACCTCCGTACCAACCAAATCCGACCACTCATGATCCTCACCGACACTTGGTGCTCGTCTGGTCAGTTTCTCTCGGATGGGTCTTTGTTGCAGACTGGTGGTGGCATGGACGGGGTCAAAAAGATCCGTAAATTCGAACCGTGTGAGCCAAACGGGTCATGTAATTGGGTTGAGCTAGACGACGTCGTGTTGAGCGACGGAAGATGGTACGCCTCGAACCAAATATTGCCCGACGGGTCGGTTATTATAGTCGGAGGCAAAGGAGCAAACACCGTGGAGTATTACCCTCCGAGAAGAAACGGTGCCGTTCCGTTTCCCTTTTTGGCTTTAATGGAAGATAAGCAGATGGACAACTTGTACCCTTACGTTCACTTGCTTCCCAACGGTCACCTTTTCATTTTCGCTAACAATAAGGCGGTGATGTACGATCACCAGACCAACAAAGTGATCAGAGAATATCCACCGTTGGATGGGGGCCCGCGAAACTACCCATCTGCCGGATCATCGGTCATGCTGGCTCTACAGGGGGACTATTCAACGGCCACGATTGTCATTTGCGGTGGGGCCCAGTTTGGGGCTTACATTCAAAGAAGCACCGATACGCCGGCTAATGGAAGCTGTGGACGACTTGTCGCGACATCACCCGACCCGATTTGGGAAATGGAGGATATGGCATTCGGTCGGATCATGGGGGACATGGTTATGCTCCCAACCGGCGACGTTTTGATCATTAATGGAGCTCAAGCTGGGACCCAAGGCTTCGAGTTAGCTTCCAACCCGTGTTTGTTCCCGCTCCTCTACAGACCGGACCAACCCCTAGGGTTACGGTTCATGACTTTGACCCCGGGAACGGTACCCAGACTGTACCACTCAACGGCCAATCTTTTACCAGATGGACGTATCCTATTGGCTGGAAGCAATCCACATTACTTTTACAAATTCAACGCACCGTATCCAACTGAGCTCCGAATCGAAGCGTTCTCACCCGAATACTTATCCCTGGACCGGTCCAACATCCGACCCTTAATAGAAGCGGTTCCACAAATCGTACGGTACGGGCAGTCGTTTGACGTTATTATATCGGTTCCGCTGCCCGTTGTTGGAATTGTCGAAGTTAACTTGGGTAGCGCGCCGTTTGCAACGCACTCGTTCTCGCAGGGACAAAGGTTAGTTAAGTTAACGGTAACGCCGTCACTTCCTAACGGCGATGGACGGTACAAGATTGGTTGTACAGCGCCTCCTAACGGTGCTGTGGCTCCCCCGGGTTATTACATGGTTTTTGCAGTCAATCAGGGCGTGCCAAGTGTCGCCCGTTGGGTGCATTTAGTGTCTTAATTTATGTTCTTCAATTATATCAACTGTAATTTGGAATTTATTTGTTATTTCAAAATGTTCAAAATTCAGAAGAAAAGAGTTAAGTGATTCATTAAACCAATGTTTTAAAACTTATATCGAAATTTAAATAGGTAAGATAAAAGTTTAAGATTTAAAAGTTCGACTAATATTAGACTGTGATAAAATTAACTAAATATTAAATAAAATTAAAAATTTTAAAATATAATTGAAAGAGATTATTTTTTCCTATCAAAAAATTTGAAGTTTAATTAAAAAATATTAAATAAAAGTTAAATATTTACTTTAATTTATAAGAATTTATTAATTAATAAAAATTGATATATCTATTTAATAAATTGATTAGTTTTTAACAACAAGAATTGTTTAAGTAAATCTAACGGAGAAGTAAAAATGTGAATAAAAAATTTAGAAAATTCAAAGTTTTTACTTTGAACCGACCGGTTGATTTTTTAGGCTTATGTAAAAATTTTAAATTTAAAAGAACTTTAATTTTAGGCTAATTATTCAAATAAAAACTCAACACCAAACAGCTAATTTTACCAAACATCTCTAATAAATAGCTAATGTAATTTGCTGATCAAATCAGCTAATAAAATCAGTTAATAACTAATGCAATAAGTTGTTTGCCAAACAGGGCTGACTCTGTTTCTCAAATCTAGACCATACTACAATTGCAATTAAAATTTGTTATAACATGCTGAACTTTAATCTATGATATTGTATGAAAAGAGTGAAGTGCATACTTCAAGCCATTGATGCGACAGGATCACCTTGGTGGCAATCAGCAGCAGCCTTATTTCTCTGAACATTCTTGTACGAGTATCTCTTAGCCAAGAGAACATAAAGAAACATATTAGCTGTTGTTATGCCTGCCAAAAGCCAGTAAAACTTGTCTAATCGGCTGCTGTTCAAGTCCTTGCCAAACCAGCTCCGGCCAGCTTTTCCGGTCAGGTGATCAACTAAGGTAATCAGAAGACTGCTTATGAAGCTTGCAGCTCCAACCACACTAAGATAGAAAGCAATTCCTAAACTTCTCATGGAGTCAGGAACTTGGTCGTAGAAGTACTCCTGAAGTCCTATCAATGTGAACCCATCTCCCAAGCCAATGATCAGGAACTGTGGAACTAACCAGAACACACTCATTGTGAGTGAACCCTTCAGTGGATTCCTCTCAACAAGGTCAAGTCTTTTCCTCTCCACCATTGCAGCAACCACCATTGTTGTTAGAGAGAAAAGCATCCCAATGCCGATTCTTTGCAAGATGTTGACTCCTCGCTCGTTTCCTGTCGCCTTCCTTAATACTGGAACAAGTATGTTCTCGTAGATGGTGAGGGAGATGATCATTCCGATTGGGCTGAGACCGTAGATCCAGGCCGATGGGATTTGGAAGCCATTGCCAATGCGTCGATCCAGTGTAGTGCCTTGTTTGATGAAGAATGTGGTGGTTTGTGCTACGCAGATACCAAAGGGCAATGTAGCCATCCAGATTGGTATCATATTAAGAATAAGCTTCAGTTCCTCAACTTTGGTCACGGTTTGAAGTCTCCATGGATTTTTCTTCTCTGCAGAATTTTCTTCTGTGGATTCAATTATAGCTGCTTTGTCAAGAAACCTGCAAATCAGAATCAAGGATTGTTATTAAATTACAGGATTGATTTGATCCTGTATATCAAGTTGGACTAGACAGTAGAATTTTGATTACACAAGCTTGTTGGTATGACATAGAAGTCTTCCTCGTTTCATTTGTGACTTAGGCACCTCATACAGTTCTGCAGAATTGGAAGGACATTGCAGATTTCTTTTTCTGATAGCAGCCACAAGAACTTGCAACAATGGAGTTAAAGGGCTTCCTGTAGGAACCCTGTATCTGTAAAATGGCCTTCCGAGAATTAAGATTACCAGTGACATGGTCATTACAGCAGTAAGAACGATGTCTGCAACACCCCAACTCACATGGTCTTGCACATAACCGATTAAGGTCACACCAAGCAATACTCCACTACAAAGTCCACAGCCCCACCAGTTGAAGTATGACATCTTTTTCCTTCTTTCTTCGCTATGATCATCGTCGAATTGGTCTGCTCCAAAGCTCTCTAGTGCAGGTTTATGGCCTCCAGTTGCTATGGAGATCAAGTAAATAGCAATGTAGAAAACCACTTGATGAACTTTCCTTGGTTCATGACACACAGTCTCGTTACAAGGCTTTAGACTTGGCAAAAACCATGAAAGTGTTAACAAGATCAATCCCTGTTTGCCCAAATGAAAAATCAATGGAGTTAGAAAGTCTGAGCTTCATTACATCTTCAAAGATCAAAAGTTAGTTGAAACAGAAGCTCTGATTACCAGAAGATAGACAATTGTAGAAACAAAAACTGTATAGAATCTGCCCAAGAGAGCATCAGCTACAAAGCCTCCGATGAGTGGCGTCAATGTGGTGACACCAGACCAGTAGTTAACATTCCTGGCAGCAATCTTCAGATCTTGCTGAATAACCTTCGTGATATAAATAATCAAGCTTGTGGCTATTCCATAGTTACTCAACCTCTCACTGAACTCAATTGCTGTCAGAAAATGAAGAACACTTGGTCAAGATACATCAAACAAGATTGGTTTCTGATAATTTTTTTTAATCACAGAAACAGTAATAGTAGGGTTACATCAGGCATAAGTTCCTCAAGTTTGAAGATAGCAAGTGATGATAATATCGAAATATATGAACTTTATGATTCTGCATTCTCCATGTTGAATGGAGAATTCATAAACATGCAATTACACAAGTTGGAAGCGCATGTCAGATTACTGTTAAAAGCATTCTTTATGTAAAGCTATGTTCTTCACATCTTACCAATGATAAATTTTGCAGCTTTCCACACCCCAGTTGAAGATCTGAGAGGAATATTTGCTTTATGATCGATAGAGGAATCGTATACCCATTTCTGTTCATCAACTTCTGTTCTCTTTTCAAGTTCCATGTCTTTTAAGCTAGATCAGAAGGTGATATCAAATGGGTTTTTTAGCTCACAGAAGATATCAGAAGATCCAATAAGATGATATGGACTGTAAACTGAAGAAGAAGGTGTTTATATAGAGGACCTCTCAGTAGTCAGTAGTTCGTGACAGGTTCTTCGACCAATGTCACTTGAAAGAAATATGATCAAATGATCAACCCGGACAAGACGTCAATGTCAGTGTTCAGATAGGAATAGCATCATCAGTTCTCTCTAATGTCTATCGACTGAGTTGGGATGCATTAATTAAAACCTTGGAAGTGTTCTGTTCTTACAAATTGATTCTCAGCTTCAGAATCCAAATTCTCTTTTGCCAAACATAAAACTGGTCCCCAAGTCCCAACTTATCGTAAAATTCCCGGTCGACGGTATTATGTCCACAAACTGCAAGCTTTTTCGAAGAATCGAACTTGAGATGGAACGTGTGAAAGTGCCAATTAAGCTGCAAATCTACTTAATTACTTAAAACTCAATCCTTATCTCTCTAATTCCCGCAAAAAATGTCAATACTTTCAATTGCAAAATGGTTCATAAAGTATTTAATGCTTCTAAATGCATTGAATGCTTACAAAATGTTAAAGCTTTTAAGAAGCAAAAGCATTGAATGCATTTAATTACGTTTTGGTTTAATTAAATAGAGTATTAAATGGTTCTGTCGAATGAAAAAAGCAAGAGCATTTAATGCTATTAGAATTACGATTTGATTTAATTAAATAGAGCATTAAATGGTTCTGCATAGTGGAAATCATGCTTTTCTACCAAAATAACCCTAATGCCTTCTATTCCACTTCTTACACTTGCCGCATCTGCCAATTAATTTTTCATGTTGAAATTAGCTTGCCAAATCGCCGATAATGATCAAGTATTATTTCCAGTTGCTTGCTTCTCGGTTTTGTTATTTTGGG
>JAOSBL010000190.1:0-18175 GCA_027568915.1 Erythroxylum roraimae
TAACCGTCGCAACCTTTCTTCCTTTCACCGACGGATTAGGCCTTCCCGTCTCTATTCACCGACGAATGACGTGCCGTTGGTAACATTCCGTCGCTATTTAACAATTTCCATGTAGTGAAAGGGCAAATCTTCACCGAAATAGTGTTGGAATATTTCTCTTCCACGAAGATGCTTCAAGAAGGCAATGGCACCTACGTCTGTCTAGCACCAAAGAAGAAACACCCTCTGACAATGGACGATTTCAAGCCATTCTCTTATGGTAATACGATTTATAAAGCCATCGCAAAGCTTCTTACAGATACACTAAAATGTGTACTAAAGGAGATCACAGACATTATTCAATGCACATTCATTCTTAAGAAAAATATAGGGGATAATATATTACTACTTCAAGAGCTATTGAAAGACTATTCTTCAGGGAAAAGACTAAGAAGTTGCATGATGAAAATTGATTTTTTCAAAGCTTACGACACAATAAACTAGAGCTTCATTCGGATCTACCTGGAAGTATTGGATTTTCAGGAATTATTTGTGACATGGCTCATGAACGCTGTGCAATCCTCATCAATTAGCGTCCTTAATGGCTCCTACAAAGCCTTACAAGAATGCAAGGGGAATAAGACAAGGGACCTCCTATCCCTTCATCTCTTCACCATTGCAATGGAGGGAATCTCTAGGCTTCTCAGATCATTCGCTACTCACAATGGCAACTATAACTTCCATCATAAGTGCTCTGAAATCAAGCTCACTCATCTCATATTTGCAGACGACCTCTTTCAGTAGGGCTGATATAAAATCTATCAACATTATGAGACAAACCCTGAACTTGTTCTCCAAATAATTTAGCCTCAAAGTTAATATCGAGAAAAGTAGTATGTACATATCATCGGATGTGAAGGAGGTTAATGAATTGAGTAGAATTATGGGCTTAACTATCCAAATCCCTTCTCTAAGATATCTAAGAGTGCCATTAACTACCTCCAAGCTGAAGTATTGAGACTGTATTCCACTAATTGAGAAGATCAAATATAGAGTGAATTCATGGAAAAATAGACACCTCTCCTATGCAACAAGGATCACACTGATTATTTCTGTTCTTAATAGTTTGCACATACATTGGACGACACATGTTTCCTTGCCAAAGAAGATAATGAAGGAGATCAATAGGATGATGAAAGCCTAAGTTTGGTCTAGAAATGTCGTAACAGCTAAAGCATAAAAAGTTAACTAGAGAGAATTCATCAAGAGATTGAGAAAGAAAAGAAGGAAGAGAGAGGTGTAGAAGAAACTGACTCAACGTACTTCCCGGATCAAGAGGTTTCCTGATGTCGCTGCCTCCCATCCTCCATTTTGATTGTATTTCCTATATATTTTCTGTTTTATCCTTGTATAGAATTGGATTGAATAGTTGATGATAGGATTTAAATGTTGAGGATATTCTAAACTCACCTTTGGAGTTTTATTCTTGATTTAATGAAATCTGATTGTTTTTATGATTATTGGATTTATTATGATTAAATTACGTGATTGCATAATTCGGTAATAAACTGAGAGAGTGAATTAAATAAAAAATAATTAATTTGGGCTAACAAGAGTTAGGTGATTTAATAGAACAAGAATTAAATCAAATCGGCAATTGTGCAAAGAGAGATCTTGCATAGGTTCCTAAAAGTTTATTGGACAACTTTATATCTAAGTAGGATTTTGGATAGATTGTTAATCGAGATATTGCAATTTCCATAATCTGATTAGGGTTTATAATTTAGTGCTAATAGTTATAACTCGAGAGAGAGTAACCAACCTTAGGATCGTCTAGAACCAATAATCTGGTAATTCATAATTAATTAGGTTAGCGTTAAGGATAGGTAAAATTTCCTTTCTCTCAATTGGTAATTCTCTTAGGTTGATTTTTGGGTGTGTGTTGCAATTGCTGAATTATTAATTTTTTCGTGATTGATTCTTGAATTGTTTTGATTGAGTAACTTGAATTCTCATTTTAATTTCATTATATTTGAATTTCTACGATTTGTTCTGACCTTAGATTTTAGGATTAGATTATACCTCCTCGTCGAATCAGCACCTTGGGTACTACGCGAATGAACTGTGCGCTTGCTGATTATTCATGGTAGTTATTAAAACTTACACACATCAAACACCCGATCAATCTCCTATAGGCAAACATTTTAATCTCTTTTCAATTTATCTTTTTTTTTGGCAAATATACCTAAACCTAATCATCAAGTTCAAACACTAAACACCACTACTATTTGTTAGTCTTTATATCTTATTCACCATTCTCGTACAATAAAGAATTCATATAATATAAAAGAGAGTTAAATTCATTTGCATTACAAGCACCCCTAATATCAACCCCCCTTTTTTTTACGTAAGTTTATTTGCTTCTTTAATTCCCCTAACATTAACTCTTTTGTTTTAATAAAACCATTATTAGCCTTTATTTCTTGTTTCTCTCAATCTCTTTCTTTTAATAACTTTTAATCTCACTCTTTTTCTTTTCATGAATCTTACACTCTCCCACTTTCTTCACTTCATTCTCTCTTTTCAACCTTAATTAGTCTTTATATGCTTGTTTTAATATTAAGGGTTTAATAGTAATTGATTTATTATCCTTCACAATGGTGTAGCTATTATTGAGCCTTCTATCATATTTCCATTCCTATACCAGTATAATGTGATTTGGATGTGTTAACACTAATCTTATAGTACATCACCTTTATACCTTTAAATAGAAAAAGAATCTAGTACTTGTTTGTTCACCATTCGTTAATACAATGAAACTTGTATGGCTTCATATGCATAAAAGTAAATGATCTAAACTTTTGTAAGAGTAACACTACATACATTAACTTCTTTTATCTGACATGTCTTATTTTGGATAGGATATTTAGCATGAAAGATGCTCTCTTTTCGCTACTCTAACTTATCCTTATTAATTGGAGAACTCATTACTCTCTTAACTACAAATGATATGTATGATAATCAATGTCATCAACATCAGAGCCATCAACTTTCCCTTGGGATGATGTATTATGCCTAACTTGCGTTTCTTTTTAGGAATTTGAGGGTGTTGTCCCTTTTGTATATTGATGATTTGTTTGAGTTATTACTCTAAGAGGTCTCTTATTACATCATTGCACATTGTGTTCATCCTGTGAAGTTGTTTCATAGCTGACAAAAGTAAGAGTGTATTTTTATTTTCTTTCTTAGGTGTTAATTCACTTTTATTGAGGCCAATCCTTTAATTATATAAAACTAAAAATAAAAATAAAAATTATAAATATTTGAAAATGCAATAAAAGAGACTTTTATAATTAAGATAAAATCAAAAACTCAAGAACTCTATTCTTAAATTGAAAATTTAAAATTTGATACTAGAAAGACTCTTATTAATATTACTTTAAATTGAAACTCCAGCATACTAATTTGATAAGAGGTATCCAATTATTAAATTAAATCTCATTCAATGACATTAAAGGTCTAACTAATTAGTTACAGGAATAATTGACAAGGATGCTATCTTCAGACCTGACATATAAAGATGAATACTCGACTGAAATAAAACTATATTTCTTCGAAATTGTGTCATGGAAAATGCGTCCATTCCACGCCTTTTACAATTCTCACGTCAAGTCATGGGAAAGGACAAGAAATAGTTGGTTAATTTCAGTTTGAATTTCAAGACTTTGACCGGAATTTTGCATTTAGCTCAACCGTCTTTTTACGCTTGGTAGGAAGTCGTCCTCTGTCCCGATTTCCCATTGCCTTCGAACTTTCACACTGATTAGTAATTACTTGCTCCATGCATGAAGGCCCACCAAACCTTGTCCTCAAAAGCGTTTCTAGTGGACAAAAACATAAATTTCATGCGTAAAAGATCCGTATCATATATAGCTGTTTATAAGTGGCCAATAAGAAAAGGATTTTTAACGGAGGCGTCTGTAAAGCAGCTGATAAGTTATGTTTTTTAGCTTATTAATTAAAAGTTAACATTGACTATTTTAAAAAGTTATTGATGTGTTTATGGAATGATTTATTGATCAGCTTATTTAAACTCAATTAGCTGATTTCTAAAAGTTTTATAAGAGGAGTTTTTTTGAGCTAGTTATTTGCCTAATGATAATATTACCCTCTACTTTACTCTCTACTTTTGTTCTGTGTGTTTTCAAAGTTAGTTTTTTTTATCGTATAATTATGTCGTGAAGTTTGGAAGAATATAATAAAAGAGTTAATTAAAATTTTTAATTCTTATTTAATTTTATAATATTAGTTTACATTTAAAAACATCATAATATTAAGTTTTCGAACATAAAGAGTTACATCAAATTAATATTTTTAGTATATAACTACTATATATCGTATCTGTGTCATACAATAATTACAGATATTTTTAATTTATTAAATAATAAAATTTATAGATATTATATGAAAAATACTAATATGATGTAGCTCACTGCATCATTCATATTAATAGAGAATTTAACGTTAGTTGTTATTGTTGCTATTATTATTATTATTATTATTATTATGTTTTTATTAAAGTTATAAACCTAATTTTTGTAAAATTAAATATTTAAAATATAAAATCTTATAAAAATATTCACGAAATACTAAAAAATATAATATTAATGCCTTTATATATATTTTTTTAAAATTATATCCTTGTAAGTCATTTTAAACATCAACAACTAATACTAAATAGCTAATTTTACCAAACATCTTTAATAAATAGCTGATATTATTTGCTAGTCAAATTCGCGGATATAATCAGACATCAACTAACTGCTGATAGAATCAGCTAACAGCTAATACAATCCGATGTTTGCCAAACAGGGCTTATATGTCGCAAGTGCAAATTATAAGTCTATAATATAGTTTAATGCTATTAACAATGTTTATTATTAGTGTTATTATAATAATAATAATTAGGATCTTTACTATTTTCATTAATATTGTTATTATTATTTTGTTTATGAATATTAATGTTAGAATGAGTCTTCTTCTTCTTATTATTTTCTATTATTATTAGTATTTTATTTTTATTTTTGCAATTATTTGTAGCTGTTATTTATTTTATTTGATTTTCATTTTCCCATATTATTAGTATTATTTTATTTATTTATTTATTTTAATTTTAATATAAATTTTATGTTCTTTTCTTTATTCATGTTGGTTATTTGGAAATAGTCTTTCTACTAGTTAGGAGTAAGGCTGCATACTACTGAACTTCCCTAGATTTTATGTCTCAACGGGCTTTTACTAAGTGTTATTGTTGTTTTGTTGTTATTATTCGTATTTTGGTAGATCATCACTTATAAAATATGATTTTGAACAAACTAAAGTTTTAAATGAGTACTTCAATAGAGTAGACTCGTTATCCATCAACAAATTCAATTGATCGTCCTTACGAATTTATGAAAGCATAACTTCTTAAAGTTAATAAGCTTTGAAAAACGAGGCTAAGGATAATATTTATACATGAAAAAGATGACAAAGGTAATATAAAGGATAACTAATATTTCTTTCTGTTTTTTTTTCTTCAAAGAAGCAAGTATTTCAATCAAGAGAAAGCAGTACGTACAGAATCGGGCCAACTAAGAAAGGAGTTCCATTTTTATATCCTTGTTTACGAGCAAAACCTCTAAGTTCTTATTCAACAATACTCTATCGAATTTTCATAGAAAAACTACTTCCCTACTATATGTTACAAGTCAATTACAGTTTTCTACCATATATTTCTTTAATCATGTAAAGCCTACTAAACTTTATCAAAACCAGAGGATAAAAAGTTGCGGAAATGGGTTAGAGAGAAAGGCTCCTCTATCTCTCTAGGTGCAATCGGGACCATTCTTAACATTTTATGAGCCTTGAGCAAAATTAAAAAAGTCTCAATAAATCAACAACATATAAATATGTAAACTTTGAAAGCATATTTTTATTATTCAAATTTAATATCCATGCATAACTGACTCAATTTATAAGTCTATATACTCAACAAAACATTAAATGATCATAACATTAGTTAAATAATATCTTGCAAATGTCAGTAACAATAAAATCACTAAAAATAGTAACAGTAACAACAAAATAGCAATAGCAACAATCGAACAGCAATATTAGACTCCAAAACACTAAGAGAATTACACTAACAAATACACACAAGATCATAATTTATGGAAAATAATTTCTCCATATATTTCTAGATACAAAATCATTAAAAACAATAAAAACAAATTTTCCCTGCATTTATACTTTTTTTCTTCCTTTTTTTTTCACTTCTAGACCAATACTTTTTGGGCAACATAATATAGATCTAAGAACCAAAAACACCTGTATGTAATTGGAAGAAGTATGCAGACACAATAGAACACTAATAACTTGAAAATATATCACAAAGATATATCAATAGTATATATGTGACAGAGGAAAAAAATAAATAGCTAAATTTAATATCCTTTATTAAAAATGAAAAAACAAAGAATAAATTTTAATGATAGAGAAACATTAACTTCTAGAAATACAAGAAATTAACATACTTAGAAGAAAATTTAGTAAACTATATTCTAAATTATTAACTATTCTAAGTTTGTCAAATCAAATATTATCCTATTCTGTACGTTGTGGAAATGATTGAATATTATTTTGTTAGGCAATTAGATAAACGTTTAAATTATTAAACCAAATATTTTTTAGTAATTTTTTAATTTAATTAATGTTAGTATTTTTTTTAATAAAAATATTCTTTTATAGGAATTGACATAATGGTAAATGTAGTAATCTAACGCTACTAACCTATTTATAAACTACCAACTAAACACATCCAACAATTTACGGTATTATTTAATTATCAAATAATTTTTATTATTATTTAATTATCACGACATGTTTGATTAAATCATACAAATTTTTATAATAAAAGAAACCATTTATGTAGTCTTTGAATTGAGTAACTTAAATTATTTGATTGAGTCATATTATCACTAAACTTATATGAACCTCTATAAGAAAACAAATCCAACAATTATTACATTACTTGTGGCAAAGTATAATGAAAATTACAATTAAAAAATTAAATTATTTATTAATTTTTAATTATATTTTTATAAATAATAAGTAATCTAAAAATAAAAAGGAGAAACACAAATAAGCACAATATCATTTAATATTAATGTTCTGATTTAAAATGTTAATATAATGTCCATGTTAATGACAAATTAATTATAATATATTCAAATATTTAATAAGCTAAAAATACATTAAAAATTGAAAAAATTACCTTTAAATTATCACCCAAAATTCAGAAGATAAATTCGTGAAAATTTTTTGCTGCCAAATTTTGAGTTGAAGTATCTTTGATTCATATGTTGATGAAAAAAATAGGTGTATTTCTTATACTATATTTTTTAAGCACTCTATTTTTTAAGTACTCTATTTTTTAAGCAAATTTTTTATTTTCATCAACATATGAATCTAAGTGTATTTCTTACACTATAATTTTAAACATTAACTTTCAATCTTGGAAGCAGCCATTTTAACTTGCAATCTTGGAAGCTATTCTATTACCAGAGATAATATAACTTCGTTAGCTTCCAAGATTGAAAGTTAACGATAACCTTCAATTTTGGAAGCTAATTAGCTTCCTTTATTAGCTGAAAGTTAGCGTTAACTTTCCTCTGACTAACAATTATTAAATTTACTACCCTTCATAATGAATAAATGTAAATGGATTGAAGGTGGGCCCCTTATTATCGTGGGCCCTGGGTAGGTCCTGACACAAATAACACATTCTTTGGTTCCCCTCGCTTGTCTGCTCCTTTCACCATCTTCTTCCTCCCTTCACTAGATTTCCCCACTCCTTATTTCTCGGTCAGTCCTTAGTTTTCTTATTGCTAGGGGCTCTCTGGTCATCCCCATTAAAACCTTTTTTCTCGCCCCACATACTTACTGTTTTTCCAATTATCCTATCAAAGCTTCCCATTGCCAACCGGCTCCCTTCCCTTTCAAGCAACACAATCACCCTTCACCCTTCTGATTTTCCACCCCTACCCCTTGACTCTGAACCATCACCATCACACTCTCCTTCCTATCCACCTCCAACTACACTTCCCACCTAAAAAATATGGAAGCAAGTTGTTGGAGACCAACTTACCTCTACCCTTACCTTTAACCCACCGTAGGAGCTGGTTGGTAAACTTGTGATTTTTCTAGAGCTTGAAACATTCTTAGAGGGTGCCAGGAGTCGGGAATCAACCATTGCTGGGTTCTTCTTTGATCATTGGCTAATTTTTCCTCCCATTCAATGCCGAGCTAACAAACTATGGAAACATAGAGGTCTTATGGATGTCTTGCTCTTAGAAGATAATGTTATCCTTTTCTATCTTCTCCACTGTCTCTCAAGCACACAAACTTTTTGAAGATGGTCCATCACACTTTAGCAATCATCTTATCTTTTTACAACTATGGTAGCTGATCGAGCATTTGATGTGTGTAAGTTTTACTAAATACCCTCGATAAGCCACAAGTGCACGGTTCGTTCACGTAATACCTAAGATGTTGATGTCACGAGGAGGGATAATCTAATCCTAAAATATAAGGCCAAAATAAGTCACAAAAATTCAAAATATAATGAAACTAAAATGAGAATTCAATTCAATCAATCAAATTAAATTAAGAATCAATCGTGAAAATATTAATAATTTAGCAATAGCAACACACACCCGAAAATCAACCTAAGAGAATTACCAATTGAGAGAAAGGAAATTTTTGTTATCCTTAACGCTAACCTAATTGATTATGAATTACCGGATTATTGGTTCTAGATGATCGTAGGGATGATTACTCTGTCTTAAGTTATAAGCATTAACCCTAAATTATAACCCTATTTAGATTATGGAAATTGCAATCTCTCGATTAACAATCTATTTGTTTAATAAACTATCAGAAACCTATGCAAGATCTCTCTTCGCATAATTACCAATTTGATTTAATTCTTATTTTATTAAATCACCTAACTCTCATTAGCCCAATTTAGTTATTTTTCATTCGATTCACCCTCTTAGTTTATTACTAAATTATGCAATAACATAATTTAATCACAATAAATCCAATAAACATAAAAACAATCAAACTTCATTAAATCAAGAATAAAACTCCAAAGGTGAGTTTAGAATATCCTCAACATTTGGATCTTATAATCAATCATTCAATCCAATTTTATACAATGATAAAACTGAAAATAAATAGGAAATACAATCGAAATGGAGGATAGGAGGCAGTGACGTTAGGAAACCTCCTAATCTGGGAAGTATGTCGAGTCAGCTTCTTTTCCACTTCTCTCTTCCTTATTTTCTTTCTCAAATCTCTCGATGAATTCTTTCTAGGGTTTCTTCAAGGTGGCTGATGTCAAAAGCCTTCTTTCTACTTCTTTGTCTTATTCTTTAGATATCTTTTGTGTTCTAAGTAGTCTTAGGGCTTTTTTGAGATCTGTCCTTTGAAACTTGACGTTTTTAGTGTCTGCACGTTTACCAGACGAAGGCCACGACTATGGCCCTATAGGCCACGATCGTGGGCCATGTCTTAGGCTTATTTCATGACGTAGGCCACGATCGTGGGCCAACTCTAGTGCTTTTGTCACGATCGTGACCTGTTGTGCCATGATTGTGGGCTGTTGTTTTGGCCTAAATGTCTCCAAAACTTCTTCGTTCTTTGATGTTGACCCTGAAACACTAGCAAACACATCAAGGTACCTTTAAAACATAATATTTAAGCTCACAGACTTGTACTAAAGCATTAAAACACTTAAACATTAATAATTAACAAACTAACACAATGCCAACCTAAAAACATACTAAACGATTGAATTAACAACTAAATACATATCAAAATAAGCTCTAAAACATGATGCAATTTACACTTATCAACATCTACACTTAAACGTTTGCTTGTCCTCAAGCAAACAAAATAGCAAACACATAAAAATCACAATGCACACAATGCAACAATGAGACAATGGCTTCAACTTCATGAAATAAATTCAAGTTTAAACACAACCATTCAAGTTATTTCAAATCATTAACATGCAAAGTCCACATGTAGGGGTTCTGGACTAAACATACATATTAATCAAAACTCAAATGTTAAGTTACTCACCCTTTTCAATTGTACACATACATTAATAATTCTTTGGTCAGTCAACTCTGTAACTATTCCTAAGTACATGTTCATGAAAAGTCAAGCTATTTACAAGTTCGGTAGGTTTTATTAAACACACTTTTTTCTTTTTTTAAAAAAAATTGAGCATGAACCCAGTCTTTTATGCAGGGGCAAACATTGGTGATGAATGTTGATCCAGTTACTCGACTAAGTAATGTTTTTCTTTATTAAGTTGCTTAGTTGAAACGTCATTATAGCCTTTTGAAGTGGAGGCACACATTTGTGATGCGTGTCGATCTTGTTACCTTGTCGATCCTGTTACTCAGCTACATCACGTTCTCAACTAGCTACTCGCTTTATTCATAACATGAAGGCCAGTATAATAGTTATTTATTTAAAATTAACCAACATTTTTTTATTGCCTACCTTGTTGCTTAAGCTATTCATTTTTATGAAAAAAATACTAGCATAGCTACTAAAGTTGAAAGACCTAAAATTATGAATGAGTGTGACAATTTAGAGGGTGAAAAACTCACATTAAATCCTAATTAACTGGCATTTTTAGCCAAAGAACCCAATTCACTAATTTTGCGAGCTAATGACTCTTCACAACCTAATAGACTATGTTCAAATTAATTCAATTTCAATCCATCTAAGCCATTGACACATTAACACAATTCACAAAATGCAACCTAAAAAACTATAATACAGTACGCCAAATTCACATTCAACACAAAACACATAACCCTCCCACACTTGAACAACGCATTGTCCTCAATGTGAGAAGGAGGAAAACAAACACACATGGAAAGAAGAAACATAAATTAAAGTAAAAACAAGAATAAATAAGGACTAAATTTAAAAAGAAAAGGGTTAGAACAAAGCCTCATGGTGATGGAGGCCGGGATGGTGTCGGAGGTGGCAGTTGGACGCCTTGAGCCTCGAACTAACGATAGATATGATGTATATCCCAGCTACGATGTAGTTGTGTTCGGGCCATCTCCTTCATTCTTCTAGAGTTCTCCACAAGTGTATCTGTAATTACCTCGTGGTTCGTGAAGATTGTATCAAACACTTTCTTCTAGGCTGGTTCATTGATGTCCTCTTCCTCTTCGGACTCCTCACTAATTGAGTCCTCTTCCGCCTACTGAGGTGGCTTGTGCTCAAAGTCGCCTGACTAGCCCTAATTTTCATATGAGTCTTTTGGTTGATATCCCGGAGTTCCATGTTATGGGACTTAAGGATTTTAACATGCCATAGATGATGGTGATTTAGAAAATTTGGTAGGTGGATGGTTAAACCACTATAGTCCACGCCATAATACTTAGCAATGGTGAAAACCAAGCACCCCATTCCCAAATTGTTGCACCTCTTACATAGAGTTGCAAGAATAGCGTTTAACACATGTGTGGAGGTGCACACTGAGATGCTGTGAACCATGCACTACAACAGGAAAAGTTTCTTTGTTGAGCACTTGTTCATTTTTAATTTATCAAAAACCATTTGACACATGAATTTGTGCAATAACAAGTGCTTATGGGTTCTTATGATGTTTTTATGGACATTTTTAACGTCAAATCACTCTAACTCAGTGAGCTCATTCCAATAGTGAGAAGCATAAAAATCATCATGCTGATCAACAATGGAAGACTTAGGGAACCCACAAATATCACACATGATTTTGATGTCAACTCATATTTTCATATAACCTCAACCACATTTCTTTAGGGTTACTAGGTTTGTAATATAAGGAAGTGAAGAATTCTAGAGTGAGCTCTTAGTAGACAGGATATTGGAAGTGTATGAACTTCACCCATTAAATTCTTTATGCTAAGTTCTTTACCCTATCCCGTAGTTCTACCCTATCAAGTGTATCAAAATCAAAATATTTCGAGACTACAATTTGTTTAACATTGAGGGATTAGAAACAAATACATTCCTCCTTTGTGTAGATCGGGAAGGGTGCTCCTAAGTCCACCACCTTGTTCCTTCTCCCTCATCCTGCGACTTGGGTTCATCTCGACGATTGATCGCACTTTGCTGATTGCTTAATGCGTGACATATTGGCTCACAAATAGGTAGAAGTTGGAGGAGACTGGAAGTTGGAATTTGTTTAGAGAGAAGTGAGTGTTTGGAAGTTCTAAACTTAGGGAGATAAACTAAAAATGAAAATGAGTGAAAATGTGAAGTAAGAAATGAATATATAGGTGAATGGAGGGTAAAATGGTAAAAAATGAAATTAAAATTCGCGTGTCCCTTTTTACGTTGCCGTGGGCCACAAATATTTCCACCAATTTCTGATTTATTTTCTTCTTTCATCCTTCTACACTTCCCAAAATCACTTCTTAACTCATTATAACTCTTTCACCTCTCTTTTTCTTACTTCCTCGATCATCTAATTCATGTAGAAGTCTTATACCTTCTCAATTTTATTTGGAAACGAAATAACCTAACTATGTAATTCAAACTATCTAAAAAGAAATCAAAGGAAATAACATGAAATTAACAATCCATGGGTTGCCTCCCATGCAATGCTTCTTTTAATGTCAGTAGCTCGACACTCTTCTTACGCTCAAGGTGGTTCAAATGAATAGTGCAGTGGTAGTGTAGTCATTGATCATACCATTTGCACATGAGCTACCATGTCTTGGGTTCCACCTTCCTTCCCTTTCTCCTCTAGGATCATTTCTTTTCAAACGCATTCTGAGGGTCCTCAATATGTTCCCATTGTCCTCGAGGTTCAGTTTTGTTGATGTTAATTGGAGGTAAAGGAGAACTATTATCTTTCTTCGACACAATATGGTTATCTCCAACCCTTAGAGTTAGTTTACTCCCATCAACGTCAATTATTGAGCGAGCAGTAGCTAAGAATAGTCATCCAAGGACCATAGAGGTTTTCACATTTTCTCCAATATCCACTAAAAAGAAGTCTGTGGGGAAGATAAAAATATCAATCTGCGCTTGGACATTTTTAATAATCGCCTTTGGCCGATGAACTATTTTGTCCGCCGTCTTTACTAGCATCTTTGTGGGTTCTAACTCTCTTAACCCCAATTTTTGACTAAAGGTATAGGGCATCATATTGATACTCGCTCCTAAATATGCTAATGCCTTGTCTATCTTGATTCCATTGATACAACAAGGAATGTGAAATTCCCTAGGTCCTCTTTCTTCTATGCTATGTTAGGGTTATCTTCTACTATGTGCTCTTTAACCTTCTTCTTGACTGATTCCTTTAGAGTGAGCTTCGTTTGTAGATGTTCCGTTATCTCCTAAACCTTGTTTAATTCAACCTCCTTAAAATTCCTCGTCACCTACTTGAAATTGACTTCCACTGAGCTATAATAGGGTATTAAAATTTGGGTCGGGGTTCCTTGATTGGCTCGATTACGAGCTCAATTAGAAGGAATTCCATAATTACTTGTCCTTCTCCCTTATCTCCGTCTTCCTTACCATGTTCGAGTTTCTTTTCCTGGGTCTGAGTAATGTCCATGATTGGTTCCTTTAAATTAGACTCGGTATTGCCTGGAAGGGTTCCTACATTCCGAGTAGAAATTGCCTCCACTAGTTGACCTACTTGGACCTCCAGATTGTGTATTGAAGAGGCATGGTTCTTGGTGACTTGCTCGAATTTGCTTTCAAGCCTCTTATGTGCATCCTCCATGCCTCCAATTTTATATAAAATCCTATCCAACTTGGATTCCATTGAGCTTGGTTTATCTTGTTGGAAGCCTGGTTGTCCTTGAGGTATGAACTGCCCTCCAACATTGTTTGTCCACGAGAAGTTAGGATGATTCTTCCACCCAGGGTTGTATGTGTTGGAATAGGGATTGTTTCCCCCTCCTCGTCCATATTGAGCTCCCATATAATTAACTTGCTCCAGATTGCTTTCCTTCATTATGAAACAGTCCACCGTGTCATGGTCCATCTATCCATAGAGTTCATACTTAAGTTGCATGACTTGTACCAAAGTTGAGGATGAAGCCTTCAGGTGGTTGAGCTATCAAGTTAAGTTGTCAATTTGAGCTTGCATTTCCGTTATTTGATCAACAACTACATTTCCTTTTTATTCTCGGAAAGTAACAGTTTGACTACTCTGCGCGTTCGTCCATAGGCAGCTATTACTTACCATCTCCTCTATCAACTCTTCTGCTTCATCTACCATCTTTCTCATCAATCCTCCTGAAGCTGCGTCAATTATGCCTCTCGTATGTGGGATTAATCCATTATAAAATGTTTGCAACAGGAATTCCTTGGGTAAATTACAGTGTGGGCATTTTCATTTCAAATCCTTATATCTTTCCCATGCTTTATAGATCGATTCCTCATCACTTTGCTGGAAGTTTATATCTCCTTGATAATCTTTGTGGTCTTAGTAAGGGGAAAATACTTGTCTAAAAAGGCACAAACTAGTTGATCCCAAGTGGTGACATTGGTTATGTTGAGAGAACGATACCAGGCCTTTCCTCTATCTCTAAGGGTAAAAGGAAAGAACCTAATTCTTACTGCATCTTCTGACATTTGATGGTATAGAAAAGTATCACATATTTCAAGTTCACTATATATGCAATGAGATCTTCATTCGTTAGTCCATAGAACTGCACGTTCCATTGAAGCACGTTTAGGAGGGTTGGTTTTATTTCAAAAGATGTTACTTGTACAGGTGGCCTAGCTACTTCTTAGTTAGCCACATTGAACTTTGGTCTCATGAATTCCATAAGGGTTCATTGTTGACGTCCTTGGTTCACTTTGTGGTCCAAACCTTGCTGAAATTCCTCAGCCATTGTTGTATAGTATCTAAGGTGTCGATCTTATGAGGAGGAATAATCTAATCCTAAAATCTAAGGCCAAAATAAATCACAGAAATTCAAAATATGTTGAAACTAAAATGAGAATTCAATTCAATCAATCAAATCAAATTAAGAATCAATCACGAAAACATTAATAATTTAGCAATTGCAACACACACCCAAAAATCAACATAAGAGAATTACCAATTGAGAGAAAGGAAATTTTACCTATCCTTAACGCTAACCTAATTGATTATGAATTGTCGGATTATTAGTTTTAGACGATCCTAGGGCTGATTACTCTCTCTCGAGTGATGACCATTAAGGCTAAATTATAAACCCTAATCAGTTTATGGAAATTGCAATCCCTCGATTAACAATCTATTTTTCCAATAAATTATCAGGAAACTATGCAAGATCTCTCTTCGCACAATTACCGATTTGATTTAGTTCTTGTTCTATTAAATCACTTAACTCTCGTTAGCCTAATTTAATTATTTTTCATTTGATTTACCCTCTTAGTTTATTACTAAATTATGTAATCACAAAATTTAATCACAATAAATCCAACAAATACAGAAACAATTAGATTTCATTAAATCAAGAATAAAATTCCAATGGTGAGTTTATAACATCCTTAACATTTAGAACCTATCATCAACTATTCAATCCAATTCTATATATTGACAAAACTGAAAATAAATAGGAAATACAATTGAAATGGAGGACGGGAGGCAGCAACATCGGGAAATCTCCTGATTTGGGAAGTACGTTGAGTCAATTTCTTCTCCCCTTCTCTCTTCCTTCTTCTCTTTCTCAATCTCTAGATGAATTCTCTCTAGGGTTTCTTCAAGGTGGTTGATGTCAGAAGCCTTCTTTCTACTTCTTTGTCTTCTTTTTTAAATATCTTTTGTGTTCTGAGCAGCCCTAGCATTTTTCGGGGTTCGAAAGGTCCAAAAAATCCCTCGAAAGTTGACGTTTTTTTAGTGTCTACGTGTCTACCCAATGCAGGCCATGATCGTAGGCTATGTCTTAGGCTTCTGTCATGATCGTGACATATGGGCCACGATCGTGGGCTAACTCCAGTGCTTCTGTCACAATTGTGGCTTGTTGTGTCATGACTGCGGGCCGTTGTTTAATCCTGAATTTCTCAAAACTTCTCTGTTCTTTGATGTTGACCCTGAAACATTAACAAACACATCAAAGTATCTTAAAAACATAATATTTAAGCTCAAATACTTGTATTAACCCATAAAAACACTTAAACATAAATAATTAACAAACTAACACAATTCCAAGTTAAACACATACTAAATGATTGAATTAACAATTAAATACATATCAAATAAGCCCTAAGACATAATGCAATTTACACTTATCAGTATCCTAGCTTATAGTTTGACTCCATCAATGTGCAAAATGTCTCCCTTTGCATCAACTTCCATTGTGTTCCCCTAAAGTATTGGACTACTTAGGGGTTAAGCTCATTAGTAAGTTATCTTGGGAAACCCTTATTTATGGATGAATATACTGTAAGGAAGAAGCGAATAGGTTATGCCAAAATATGTGTCTGTATTGAGCTTTCTAAAGAGCTCCCTACTGAAATAATTGTCATGTAGTTAGGTGATGATAATAAGTTATAAGAAGATACCGTTGCTATATCCTATCATTAGAAACCTTCTTTTACATCCCATAGTAAGATTTGGCAAGCCATGAGGAAGCTTTTCAAAACTGGGTGCTACCAAAAACTGATGGGACTAGATGACTCTGAGCATTATTTGGATGGAAAAGATCACAATCACCTCACTCGTCATGACACTACTGTTGTAATGAACTCTCCCGATCTTTTTCTTGCTTCTGTCTAGGGAAGGGACAACCTAAAGGTTGATAACTTAGCTCCACTTTTAGAAGCAGGCACTCCAACTTTGGAACCTTCTACAATAAGCTACCATGGGGATTCTTTCCTCAATAGTAGTAATTGCCAGGAGACTGATCCCCTAATTGAAACATATGCAACTGTAATCTCACTTGTGGCTATCACTAAATGCCACAATCCTAAATCAAGAATCCTGGTTGACACATCATTTCACTCTACACCTCCTAATGTTCCAAATGTTTGTTCACCTACTACTAACTCCCACAGCCAGGTAATAGTCCATGGTGAGACATTTCAAACAATAAACTAAAGATAAAAAAAGGCCAAAGATAAATGCCCTACTAGCCCTTCAACTTAATATGTCAATCCTTACTTGGAATGTGAGAGGAATAAATCATCCCTAAAAAATTTTGGCTTTAAGGGATTTTGTCTTTTAGGAAAAACCATTACTAGTAACTCTACTTAAAACTAAAATAAAATTGCACAACATGAACAAATTGCATATACTAGGTCCTCAATAGGACCTGTTTTCAAACTATAGCCATTATGCTTTTGGAAGAATTATCATTTGCTATAAAAAGGATGAGATAAATGTAAATCTGGTGGGCTCTAATGAGCAAGCTATGCATATGCACTAACATTTTCTTCATGAAAATATTGCCATTATTGCTTCCTTTATCTATGTTAGCAACTATGGCTTTCAAAGAAGATGTTTGCGGAACAATCTCTGCACAATTGGAGGTAGCATTGACACACCATGAATCATAATTGGTGACTTCAATTCCATTCTCTACACTACTGAAGCTCAGGGTCATTGCAACTTAAAAATTATTCAGCAGATTTCAAAGATTGTGTTCAAGAGCTTGGAGTGACTGATTTGAAATTTATTGGACATTCTTTCACTTGCTCCAATAAGCAAGCCTTTACTAGGAATATTCAAAAGAAACTTGATTATGCACTTTTTAATGATATGTGGTTGCATACTTTCCTCAATAGTTTTGCAAACTTCAAAGATCCCCTATTCTCGGACCATACCCTACTTCTTATTGATAGTTTGTTCTAAAAGCATATTACATACTATTCCTTTCGATTCAATAATTATTTAGTTCATGATCCTGGCTTTTCTGTAACTTGTAATCAACGAGCAGGCTAACATTATGCAGGTACTAAGCAACATTGCTATGTATAGAAGTTAAAACTTATGAAACATAAGCTTAAGCTATTGAAAGCTGAGAAAGGCTCCACTGTACATGTTGGACCCTGATCCTTAAGTGGCAATTTAGAAATATGAAATGAAATTGAATGAGTGTTTTGTATAAGTATTATGATATAGATGAAA
>JAOSBL010000190.1:18275-32654 GCA_027568915.1 Erythroxylum roraimae
TTCTTAATGATTTTGATTCCGCCCGTCTATCGCACATTCATCGGGAAGGAAACTTCGTGGCCGATTGCCTCTCTCACTATGCCTACACTTTCGACCCGGGAGTGCATTATTTATCGGAACCGCCTGAATGTATCGCCTCTTGGCTTTTCCATGATCTTGTTGGTGTCACTTATTCTCGCTAGTCAGTTTGTACTTTAGGGCTTGGCCCTCGGTATCACCAAAAAAAAAAAAAAAACAATTAATTTTCATTTAACAATAATTTTTAAAATTAAATTTTAAATTCTTCGATAAGTAAAGAAAATATTTTTCAATCATATTTTAAAATTTATTTAATGTTTAGTTAGTTGCATAGTGGTGTAATATCTGTTAAACCTTAAACTTTTTTTTACGGGTTTAACTTGCGATCCAATTTTTAAAACATCTTATAATGACTAGAATCTCGTTAAATGCAAATATTCCACATGAGTTCTAAATTTTGGTTTAAATTTGTTTCTATTTATCCATTAGATTAATTAAATCATGATATAATAAGAAAAAGAGTAAAAACGTGCAATTCCAAATAAAAAAATTTATATCCACACAATGTAATTCAATCTCAAATTTATTTTTTCAATAAATATTTTATTTCTTTTAATTTGTGTTATCAACGATAATTAATAAAATTAGCACTCGATTATACCTTTAAGATTTATCAACTGTTAAAATATAAATTCCAATTAAAAAAGAAATATATAATCTTATTTAAAAATATAAAATATGAATATTTATCGATTATTAAAAAATTTAATTGGTTCAACTAGTTAAATCATAAAAACTTTGAATCATTTAATTTTTCAAATCGGTTTTTAACTTTCTGGTTCAATTTATTTTAATAATTCTTGTTGTTAAAAATCTATCGATTTATTAATTAATTAGTTAATTTTTGTAAATTAATAAGTTGTTATAAAATATAATAAATTAATTAATGTTTATTTAATAATATATTTTTAATTACATTTCAAATTCTTCTACGAGGACAATTTCTTTCGTTCATATTTTAAATTTTTAATTTTATTTAATCTTTAGCAGATTAAACATTTTAAATCTTAAATTTCTTGTCTTATTTTCGGTTCGGTTTTTAAAGATTGATATTTAAAGAAAATAAAAGCATTTCTAAATAATAAATCTTTGAATTAAAAATTGCGCTTAACTAAATAAATTATAATGAATGTTCAAAATTAATATAATCGTCAAAGACACACGGACAATTCGATTCATAATTTTACGCTCCTCAGCTTATGGCAGTCGTTACCTTCGTCAATTAACGCGCAGCGGGAATGGATCAGCTTTCTTACCTTCCTCGCAAGTTCGCAACCAAAAAGTACCAAATTCTTCGAACAATCATCAGAGGTGTGTATTGCGAATCCCACCCACATCGTATCTGACGTTATCCGAAACAACTCGCTCGAATCGGTTCGGGTCGTGGAGTGAATTTTGGCGCCATGAGGGTTTTGAATTGGTTGAACTATATAGTTTCAGCTGGTTTTGTGGTCTCTTGGATCTTTCTCAGCTGCTTTCCAGGTAAATACTTATTTCTGGATCGTATTTTTCTTTAGCTGACAGATTTTGTGGATACATTTTTGTTTTCTGCGAAATTGAAGACATGTCTGATTTCGGCAGGATTTGCAATATCAGGAGTTGTCTCGCTCAAATCGATTAAGATTTATAAGACACACGAATTGTTTAGGACAGAACCTACGGTGTTTTTTCGATGTAAAGGGGAGAACGGGACGGAATTGCCTGATGTTAAGGAAATCAACGTGTCTTATGCTTTCAATGGAGAAGAATCTTGGCAGGTAATTGACTAATTTCTGCTATTTTTTTCAAGTAATAAATGACCCAATTTAGTTTTAGGCAAGACAGTGTCTCTGAGATATTAAAGATTGAATTTTTCACTCATGATTTTAAGCACTGGAATTGTGAATTTTTAATGATTGGCAGCCATTGACGCAACTTGCGAGTAAGAAGTGCAAGCGTTGTGGGTTCTATGAGGAGGACAACTTGAAACCGGATGATGTGTTTGATGAATGGGAGTTTTGTCCTAAAGATTTTTGGGATTCTGATGGGAAATATAGAAGAATCAAGGTGGAGGAGTTTGATGCTACGTTCTTGTGTCTACAATGTGCATCTCTAGCTGCTGGTTAGTGCGTTATCATTTCTGCATATGACACACCTTTACATGCTTCTTATTTGTGTATCGAGTTTTCTTAATAGCTTAAATTGGTGGTAGGAAATGGTTGGCTTTGGTGTCAAGAACTCTTTTAAGTCAATATCCATGTTTAATACCAATGCTATAGACTAGCTTGGGCTATATCTTATTTAACTGTCAAACAAATGTGTCAACTTTTTTGTCTCTTTTAATACAGATTCACATGCTTTATGTTAGAATGTAAAGATTGCAAAGGCATGTCCCTGGAGCTATCAAACAGAAAATTTTGATTAATTGGATGTCGAATGCCTTGCTTGATGCACCTAACTTACTTTCACAGATTCGATAACAAGATTCTTCATAAGAGGTTTAGTTGGTCTATGCTAGTAGTCACTTTATCCCGAACTTTACTCCTTGGTGTGAGTCTAGGTTGAGTTGGTTCTTTTCAGAAAATTAGATGCCATAGAAAATTGTGTCCTTGCTGTCAGATATGTGTTATATGGCATTGTGTCACCGACACTTATCCTTGTGTATTCTTTTGGTAAAACTAGGAGGTCTTGAAATGTAGAATAGCTTTATGGAGTTTCTTTTTGCATAACCATTTGTATGCATGGCCACATTTCTGCATTTCTCCTTGTTTGTGGTACAATTTATTCTTTGTTCTGAAGTCTAGTTATGATTTTGTTCTTCACGTGTATATAGATGCCAATACTTCCTCAGGCACGCACGACAGTGGAAAAGGAATGCATCTTGCTGTGATCATAGTCATAAGTACTCTAGCTTCGACTGTATTGATAGTCGGTCTATTAGCTGCATACAAATATTGGCTAAAGAAGAAAAGAGAGCAAGAACAAACTCGATTCCTGAAGTTATTTGAAGATGAGGATGACATTGAGGATGAACTTGGCTTTGGAACAGATATATAAGAGGAATGAAATTTGATAATTTTTTGTACAGAATGTTTGATTTTACACAAATTTTGTCACTGAAAATGATCCAGAAGAAAGGTTTTGTCCGACCTTTGTATAGTGATGGATGAGTTCTGCACGTTTATTTCGGGATGGCGATACCCTAGTTTGATATTTCAAATGTATCACGTCAGAGATAATTCAGTGAATGTAAAAAAATAACCAACAAAAAGTTTATAATTGTAACTGCTCGTGTTTCACCTTTTGATTTTGGTATTGAGATATCCATTACCTATTATCACACATCTGAATTCCGGTAGTCCTTTAATTGACCTTGACAACCTTCGGAATTGGAATTTTATTCCTTTTGGTCGAGAAAAGTGACAAAAGGATGTGGTTATCTTTACCTGAAGCCTCAAGCCTGTGTGGTGTGAGCAAGTACCTCAGACACCAAAGATCAAGGATGTAGCTGCTTCCAACATGCGTAAAGTGTTTCATTTCTGTTTTACCTCTTCGTTTCCCGACAAACAGGGCGTTTCTCTGACTCTGCAGACTACCGTTGTTGTCAGTTAATGAGAGCGTTTTCTGGCCGCTGAAGGAAAGTCCGGCTGAGTGGCTGTAACGGCTGTGAAGTCCTGGTTTATCCTTGTAGCTGTAAGCTTTACAAGACGTACCTGATAGGCTTGTTTTGCTCCCTATAATTGACAATGCACGAACGTTACCGAATGCATTGGAGATATTTGAAGACATTCAAAATTAGAATTGGATTCAAATGATTCTATGAGAAATAATAATTTCATACTCCCAATACACAGTACAACAGAAACGTTGATTAGGAACGTCTCTTGTTGGCTAGTCAACATAAACTTTTATAGTATCAAACTAGTTAAACAACATATATCTTTTACAATAAAGGAGAGAGCATAACCTCTTGGCTGATTACAGCCTAAAGTAGTAAAATAGGTAATGAACTGAAACAAAATGGCACAAATTAAAACGCAAAGCAAACTATTCTTGCTGATCAAAATTAGAAAGTTCCAAATATATATATTCCCCAAGCATATCAAATGATTCAACCACCTAAAAGAAAGCTGGGAAGTTTGAGTTTTTCCAGGTCACAAGCTAAGGCAATATCATTCTACCACACTTTTCTATGGTGATTCACTGCCTCTTGGAGGGCGGCGGTTATTTTCATAGTCATCATCAATAGGGCTCCTAGGACTGAGACTACCACCACTACGGCCATTAACTTGGGAAGGACTTCCATATCTCCCATTTCCGGGACTCAGCCTATCAAGGCTCCTACTCCTGCTCCTGCTCCTTCCCCTTCCCCTTGGGCTTCCACTATATTCTGACCTATCCTGTCGATCATTCAATCTCGGAGAAGGGCGTGGACTACCTTCCTCAGCCATCGGGCTGCGCTTCCTACTCTTTGATGGTGGACTATTCTTTGGCTCAGGGCTCAATGACCTGCCTTCAATCTCAACACTTCGGTCTCTCTTAGGTGGTGGTGATCTCGACCGGCTGATAAAAAAAAAGGGCGAAATATGCAATAAGCCCAGACATGCAGTGAAATATCAAAAATTGCCAAGAGATTCATCAGAAAGGAGCATTGTGACACATAAAGCTAAAATACCTGTAACTACGACCTCTGCTGTAACTTGGGCTTCGGCTCCTGCCACGGCGTGGAGATCGAGATCTAGCTGGTGAACGGGAGTAGCTCCGACCGCGTCTGGTAGAAAGACAATAAAACAAGAATTAAAATGATCTCCGACTTTGTATTATATAAAAGCAAAATGTGTGGCAGGATCCAGCTAAAAGGAAAAGCGAATGACATTACTTTAGTTTTTTGGGACTGTTCTTGCAATTCCTCTCTATATGGCCTCTTTCTCCACAGCGGTAACACTTGTTCTTCCAGTCCCCAGCCTTGCAATCTCTAGCCCAGTGGCCATCTATGCCACAATTGAAACAGCGGCCAGATCCTGGAGGAGGGCCTCTGCCCAAGTATTCTCGAGAACCACGAGGTACCTAACAATGTATCCAAAGGCAACACTAAGATCAGTTTGTTCAAAATAATGAAGAACCCTGCCCCTGAGTAATCGAACCTAATCATAAACAATGGGAATGAAGTTTGGGAATACTTATGAAAAATGCAGGGTTGATCATTGATCTTATCCAACCCAACCCTTTTCTGGAGACCAAAATCATACATAATTATATAACGTATGAGAAGCAAAGCTAGATTGCCTGTTTGTAAGCAATAAACATGATCCATCAATCAACATTCAATTTTTCTATTAGTTTATAGTTCCACACGTCATTACATGTTTTTATAGTTCCCACAAGCAATCTCAAAACATTTCACCCGGCCCTACTCCTATATAGCAATCACATAAAGATGTGCTAATAGAGATTATAACCAATGAAACATTAAGATATTGAACTCACCCCCTTTGCAAATTCCACAATGATACGACTTCCATCAAGATCCTTACCATCCAAGTGATATCTTGCATCATCTGCATCTCGAGGGTCACTAAATTCCTGTTCAAAAAATGTGAGAACAAAGAAAAAAGAGCCCCACATATTTTGCTTTAAACTATGTTCTGATTATTACAACACTTGCAGGATCATTCAGAAACTAAAGGAATAATTTTCATAGAAAGTATGCAGATTTAATCATTGTGCATAGAGATATGGAAAAAATTAACACAAAAACACTTACAACAAATGCGTAGTCACGCTTCATATCCACATCTCGAATTCTGCGAAACGGTTGCCACAAAAGTAAGGCCATCATTACTTAAGTACTGCAAGTGTATGATACTTCACCCCTCATAGGCGAACTAAACACCAGTTTGAGATTGTTGCCAATTCCATAAAAATACGCAATAACATAATAGAAAGAATCGCCAAAGTCTCTTATAACTCAGCAAGAATTTCCACCAAATCCACCAAGGCAACCCCTCACCATAGACCTCCAGGTTAGGCAAAAAGGCCCGAAACCTTCAACAAGATCATTCAAGTTAAGAAAATATGACACCTAGGTCCACAATTCCCACAGAGATAATGTTATAGCTCAAACAGAAATTGACGCACGAAACAACTGCTGAAACCTAATATTTCCCCTTTTGTATTTGGAGAAGCCAAATCACAAACCCTATTAACTACCATTGGCAATCCAAAATGCTGAGGACACATTTCATTGTGTGGAATCACAATACAGAGAGTTCCAAAAACTACAAATGGACAGCTTATAGGTGGAATTTGTAGAAGCTTCTGCGCTTCCCATAGAATTGGCAAGCAATTCAAAAGAAGGATATAGAATAGGAGCTTGGATCAACCTAAGTATACTTCAAAACTTATTACCTTCCATATTTGCTGAAAACATACTCCAGGTCGCGGGATCGGGTCCGAGAGCCAAGGTGGCCAACATAGAGTCGCGTATTTGCGTATCGATCATCATGGCGTGGCATTTTCAAACTGCAGTCAACAAAAAGGCGCCATTACTGAGCACAAAGCACATAAAGATAACCATAAATCAAGAAGCAAACTTTAATCCACAAAATCGACGACCACAAAAAGAAATTGAGAGACTTATCCGATTCGAAACCACAAAAATTAGGGTAAAAAGCACAATCTTTTTCAAAAACCAGATCTATCAAGAACTGAATAATATATAATTAAACCACGCCTTTCACACATCAAACACGAACAATCAAAACGCGTATTCTTCGGAATCGTGTCATTCACATAAAAAGCAACAACATTGACCTAATCCCACCCAACAATCTCGAATTCGAAGTAAAAACCTAACAATAACAGCTAAAGAAACCGTAATCTTGAAGACGAGCAGTTGATTTACAGGATTAGTACCTGGATAAGTAAAATCCCCAAAATGCTTCAACAGCGTCTAGGTTTCTTTTCGCGAAGAGGCTAGGGTAGATTTATAGAAAGGCACAGTTTGAAGAGCTGCACTTATCTCTGTGACTGAAATTTAACGGTCCGGATTCGTTTTAGTTAATCCAAGGGTTGTAGTTCGTTGAAAATGTCCTATTATAAGGTGATGGATCGGTGATTCAATGGCTTGGGCTTAATCGGTCGGGCCACCGCAGAAGATGATGGGCTAACTGTTTGAGCCCATGAACAACCGTGGTCCATGCGAAATTAATATGAAAAGCGTCTTTGCATTATGGTAGGATACACTTTAGAATCGAAATAAAAAAATAAGAATTAGAATAAAAAGAAATAAAAATAAGAAATAGAATAAAAAGTAAGAATTAAAATAAAAATAAAATTACTAATTATGCGTGTTTGGTTTAATATTAAACAAATTTAATAATTATGCCAATATTTAGTATTAAATATTAAAAATAAAAATGAAATTTTGTGCTCATATTTAGTTATTATATGATTTATTTTGTAAATAATTAATTAAAATATTTTATATTTTATAAATAAATAATTAAAATTTTTCAATGACAAAATTATATGATAAAAATAAAAATATCAATAAAATAAAACAAAATAATTATTAAAGAAATTAATATAAAAATCTTAATTTTGATGATAATATTTTGATAAAAATCAATATTAATAACTTTATAATATTATAATAACATCTCTTATCTTTATACCACACCCCCATTAGGGATTGAACTTCAGAAAATTCATTTCAATTTTGTCTTTCCTTATTTCATCTTTTACCAATAACCAAATAACTAAAAATTAAAAAAAAAAATTTCTATTCTATCTCCACCACCTTAATGACATGGTTGATGTGACGAGTTGTTTGTGCAATGAGGATAGAGAAGATACATATCATCTGTTTTTTCAGTGTACTTGGTCTAAAAGGCTATTAGACTTGGCATGTCATTGGCTATGTTGCCATGTATCGATCACTGGTTTTATAATCTACACAATTGGAAAGACTGATTGTGTTTTGTATTCACAGTTAAAAGCTAAAGTGCTAAGCTTTTGGTCACAACACTGCTTGCCAATGGAGACAGTGACTCTATCCACACAGAAAATTACAACTCACGCGATCGTATGGGCCAATGTTTAAATCCAAGATGGCCATCATCTCTGGTGTGCCATTAAGAGATCCTTGTTGCACATTAACGAGGATATTGAGCTTCCAACTTTTTCAATACAATGCTAATGACTCCCCAGTCAAAGCCACGATACTGGAGCCATCGTACAATTCTTGATTTCCGTGTCTCTTTTGGAACATCCTGACCACGTAACCACTGCTTTGAAGCTTGAGCCATTAGATGATCCATAGAATTCTTTGACATGCCAAGCTTTGAATCTTGATCTTCATGTTCACCCTCCTCAAAGACGAGTTTTATTGCCTTCTCCATGTCAGCTTGACTTACACCCTTGCTGTACAAAGCCTGGTCAGACAATAGGAATGCACCATTTAGTGGCCATACTATCAGTTGAAATTAACAGATGATGTGTAATAAATTATGTTTTAACAATTCCTCCACCTTCCCCTCCCCTTCCCTTGAATTCTGTTTCAAGTGGATTTTACCCGCTTACTGTTGCCAAGTAAAACCACGCTCCACAATCACATGATACACTTATCAAACATAAAAGGAAGAACTATTAAAGATAATTTTGGTGATCTACACATAAAAAAGGCAGTTTCGACGTCAAAAATATTGCATATTTATCCATGTTTCATATTTAAATGAACTGAGTTGGTTGTATGAATTTACAGACTACAACAATTAGGGTTGCAATTCTGAAGTGAACCTACAGACTTATAATCTTCTATAGTTAAATTGATGCGTGTAGGCCAGATAGTCTCTGTTTAACTCTTCCTAGCAAATTCTAAAGATTTGAAGGAATCTAGGATGCCAAAATCTACACTTAATTGAGTAGAAGTGATATTAAATGTATGACCAACAATATTAACGTGTAGAATCTTATCAAATCTAGATTTACGAACAAAGCAGTAATTTGTAAAGAAATGTCAATCAAATACCGACAAAAGCATTTGGTAAAATGGAAGCGTATAGTTGATCCAGGAGATGGTGACAGAAATACATAATGACTCCAGTTGGCACCTGCTGGACTTGAGACATTTTGGTAAGAAGAGAAGAGAGCTTACCTGCTTGATTCGCTTAGGTCCCCAGCTCCTGGAAGACCATCTAGAACGACAAAATATTTCTGCATACCAGCTATCATTTATCAGCCCTCTGCAACAAATGAAACAATCAGCAACTTGACAATCCACAACTATTCATAGGATATACTGAAGCATGTGGAAGCACAGTTCCTAGCAAAAACTGCAACTGGATCACGTCTTTAAAACACAGAATCTACATTCCTAAAAAGAAAAGCAGTCTACAAAGAAAAATGAGAAATGAATATAATGACCTTAGAAGCACTTCATATGAACTAGCTAGTCACCTGCTCTGAAAATCAGTCACTAGTGCCTCCACAAGATGAGGAGGAAATTTCTTCCCACATAGTTTCTTTCTTAACTCGACTGATGTAAATGCCCTGCAAGAAGTAAGGAAGCTTAGGAAGATAGATAATCAAGAAAAAAAAATCTCGAAAAGAACAGAATGAAGCTAAATCAGTTTACCCCCCTTCACCCCAACTAACCTTATTTGAGTATCAAACAACAATTGTGATCAAAACAGGAACAGAGAATATGGAGAAATCAAATGGATGATTTCAGCATACTTATTCAAAGATATACGATATACATTAACAAATGTAAATAGTTGTAGTTAGGTGCTCACAATATCCAGATTATTCTTTGCACCAATGGACATGTGCACAATAGCAATTGGACATGTGTGCTTAAAGAACTCCAGAAGAGTGATCTTATATGATATCAAAGAAACGTACGAAAGTGTATGTCTTTGCAAGAACCATGTTCTAACCTTGTAGCAAGTAATTCAACTGCCACTTTCTCTGCATCTTGCTTGGTTTTAATGTCAAAAGGACTTGCTTTATCAATCCTCATCTCCTCATTCACATCTTCTGGCTCTTCCATGAGTTTGTTGTTATCAATACTGAAGTTGAGATTTATTTTTTTTCCTGAAAATTTCAATGATGGAATACTTTAGATGTGATGCTTAACTGGTAAACACCAAGAAAGTTGCTTATTCAGCTCCTTTCTTTATGACATGATCAAAGGCAATAATAATTGTAGAAAAAAGGGAAATAAGCAAATGCAAGAACTGCACTGTAATAGCTTCATTTTTCAAACAAGTTCAGGCTAATGAATTTCAAAGTCCCATGACACGGAAAACACATTTGTAGTATTTGTTATCTATATCTAAACACATTGTCTCCTCGAACAAAAGAATCGGAAGAAATTAACAAGTAGAAGCTCAAACAAAAGACAAGGTATCATGAAGTTATTGAAATCACCTGGTTCATCAAGTGAACTGGGAACTCCATTCCTTTTCTGAGCCTTCTCAACCAAACCAAAAGTTTCACCAGTACTTCTCAAGTTTTGCATAAATGCCACCTTTTCAAAACCCTTCACTGATAAAGAATTCTCAGAGTCATCAACCTGCGAAGATATCTTAGGAATGTATCTGATGGGAACGGAAGAGTTATTATAATCCCTGCCTTTCAAAAGTAACATTGCCGTGCTTCTCTTTCCCCTAAAAATCAAATCACTATAATCAAGAACAACCTAAAACCTCCAACCTTCACATACCTTAAAGGAAAGTAAGAAAATTTCAAAACTTTAAACACTAAAGGAGTGGCGCCTAATTATCAGACTATAGCTTCAGAAAAATAATGCCCAATTTCCAGCAGCCAAGAAACAGATATTACAACAGAAAGTCATGCCCGATTAGAATTAGAAGCATAACTAGATGGGATAAACAAAATCGGAAATAAAGTTGTTCCTTTTCCACTAATATCTTATAAAACAGACATTGAGGAAGAGACCTCACCAGTTATTCGAGAGGACGCGAAATTGGAGACAACAAGACATTTTAGAGGCAAAATTTCCGGCGAGAATCGTCATTTTGCCGAGCTCTAGAGACGAATTGGTTAGTTAGAACTTACAACCCTAGCTAGCTCTCCTCTGAGAAAATAAAAGGGCAGTAGATTTTACTTGATACTGTCAACGTTCGCAGAGTTATTTTGCATTTCAGAATCGTGTAAAGAACCAAGAAGATGTAAACAAGTTGAAGGCAATGGAATCCTTGACGATGATGATGACGAAGAAGAAGTACAAAACCTATGTATGTTCAGAACTTGGTTTGACGTAATTTTTAATTTTTAATTTTTAGTTTTTAATTTTTATTTCTATTTTTAAAATAAATTCTTAAAAATCGATTAAAAAATAATAACAAAATATATAAATATAAACATTAAATTAATCGTGAATAAATTAAATATTATGTTGATTAATTAAATATTACTGATATGATAGACTTGAGCTAATTTTATTTAATTTAAATTAATAATTATAATAAATTATTAACTTGAGTTAAATTTAATTCAATTTTAAATATTTAATTTAATTATTATATAAATAATATTTGATTACGACATGTTAAATAAGATCTTAAATTGTAATTTAAAATATTTTTGTAATTTTAATTTAAGCCTAAACTCAATTTTATTTTTTATTAAATTCAAAACTTTAGACCTGAATTTGAGTTTGATCAAGTTTAAGCAGATTAAAATTATGTTAAATTTTATTAAATTTATTTTTAAAATTTTTAAAATTATAAATATTTTTATTTTATATAAAAAATTTAAATTTAAATTAAACTCGAGTTTTTTTTTTGAGGAAAATCGATAATAGCGCAAAAACAGACGTAAGGTAGAAAAGGCAAAGAAAACTAACTCAAGCCAACAGGCTTACCCCGTACACCCGGAACCTACTTGCCTTTCACCCTCATCAATAAAAGAAACCGAACTATCTGAATTTAAAATGGAGACTAAATAAGAAGGACGATCAGTCCAGTGATGTGGGTTTGCATGTAATAAGACTACCCTGGTTAAAGCATAAGCTGCCTTATTGACAATCCTACACGTTCATTGAAATGACAAGTGAAGGAAATGTCGCTTGATTGATAAACAATCAAGGGCCAAAATTCCAATCTCAGACCGATTTGATGAAGTAGCTAAAATTGACTGAACGGCTGCCAAGCAATCCGACTCCACAATTACCTTGTCAAGCTGTTGATCTTTTAACCAAGATAGAGCTTCCCTTATAGACATAATTTCGACCAGAACTGGGTCAAACAAGGCAGGGAAAAAACCTGAAATAGCAGTCACAAACCTTCCTCGTGCGTCCCTAAGTACCGCGGCAAAGCCCATAGCATTCTTTTCTTTGAAGACCACCGCATCCACGTTACATTTTAGAAAACCTTCCTGAGGTTTAACCCATGCCGAAGAACTAGTTCGTAAATCACCAGTCAAGGTGTTGGCCTTCTCAAACATCTCCCGTGCTTCTTTCCAATCGCTTAAAAAACCATCAGCAAAATTAGCTACCAACCTAGGAGAAACAGTCTTGTTTTGCCATACTCTGAGATTACGATGATACCAGACACTCCACAGCAACGTCATCATGCGGTCAAGGCACGTGATCGACTGGGTAGTTAGGCTATGCTCTAGAAAGGATTTAAATTAAACTCGAGTTAATCATTTTTAAAATTTAAGTCCAATTCAAATTCCGATTAACTTGGACCGAATCTGTTAACTTCGAGTTAGGCAAACTTGGGTTAGACTTTTTTTCCAATCCCCCTCACAAAAATATGCTTACACTTCTCAAGATGTATAAAAAAAAATGCCAAAAAGAGGGTACCGTAACATTGCGAGAAAAAAAGGAAAAACCTGAAAGTGAGTGTTACAGAACAATTTGGGATCAACGAAGCTGGTGGGACTATAGAGTTGATTGCTTGTTTGATTGATTTCACAAATCCTATAAATCACAATAAATAGTCGTTCAACGCACAACAAACCGAAGTGTTTAGAGAAGTAAGGACCATGCTTAACTGTCACTATCTCTGAAGCAGATGCTGCACTCTTTTAAGGCATTGTAACAACAGGATTAACTTAACAAATCTATAAGCACTCTTTGAGGACAGACGACAGAGGAAAGGGTAGAGGAGAAGACTGGAGACACACGACAGAGCTGGAGACTTGGCAGTGCTGGTGGCAGAGGACAATACACGAGAGAACAGAAAAGGAGACTGGAGAGCACATCGTGTAATACGTAACGATACTTTAGTTACATATTCTAGATCGAATGTGAAAGGATAAGAAACGAAGAAATGCAGAAATATTTGATTTTGGTCTCCGTAACTTCAAACGAGCTTTTTGAAACTAAAACGAGCGCGAATTTACCGCCGCTTTCACGGAAACTCCTCTCCAGAACACGGGTAAGATATTTTTACAGTTTTCTCAAAACGTAAGTGATAACAAGAAGTAGGAAAGAAGGAAATATTCAGATAGAAGAAGACATAAAGATATGATTTTGGGATAAAATGTCCATGTCTTTCCTTCTTTCACCGGAAGGCCTTTAAATACAAAACTTCCTAAATTTGTGGAACTCCCGCGGCTACAAACAAGGAATTAAAACTGATCACGTTGGTGGATCTCCCACCTATAGCATATCAGAAATTAAAAGTGACAAAAACATCTAGCTACTACTTCTAGAGTTGGTACACGATGAGGACGTTGTTGAGTGGTAACTGAAATAGAAACAAGTCACTATCTCACGTTCATTACACGTTTGGCACACATGTACTGAACACGTGAATATTCTGCTATCAGTCCATCCGCCCTGCAAGGCCCTTGTCCTCAAGGACAAAAGTTGGGTACGCCTTTGAAAACCGTCTGAGATTTTCCCACGTTGCATCCACTTCCGAAATGCCAGCCCACTTAACAAGAACTTCAGTCACTTGTATCGTCCGGTACCACTTCTGAAAATTCTGGCTAGTTGGTCTCCTCAATTTCATGCTCCAAACTATCTTCAATGGCGAAAAGTTTAGGTCTTTGGCAGCGATAGCCTGGGCCATACCGCTTGTCACAATAATAAACATAATCCTTTATCTCTTCTCTCCTTTGCCTCTTGACTGGAAATTCTACGAAAAGGGGGTTGATTGTTGGTGGGTTTGGCAGCAGGTGAAGGTCCCAAAATGCTGGGTTGCACGATGCTATTGTTGGTCCAATTGAGTCTATTGTTGTTTATATTTTTCTTCTGCAAGTCCAGCTTCTCTTCAACCAATTTTGCTACTCCAATGGCGTCAGTCAATCGTCGCGGTTGTTTAATCTTCACGTCTAACC
>JAOSBL010000192.1:13211-25679 GCA_027568915.1 Erythroxylum roraimae
AATGATTGCATAAAGTCCCTTTTGCCCTTACTTTAATGCCTTATGGTTTTTAAACTTACATGACTTGCCAAAATTGGGCTTACACTCTCCCACTACTTTAATAGTTCAAAGCCCTTAGCCTATATCATATTATCTTACCTACATTAACATGCTAATCAATTCCAACATAACAAATCTAGCAAGACCCCAAAATTAATCTAATCATGCTTATAATTAAAAAAATTTAGGGGCCAACACTCTAAATACAAGAAATAACCAAAAATCTTATCTAAGTGTACTTGATTAATCAATGTAGTAATCTTCTATTTCTTTATATTCATAAAATAACCTTTTATAGACATAAAGTCTAGAAAATTTGTAGACAAATAGAGATGGGGATTGTGAAATTAGGATTACAGATTTTGTTAGGTAAAACAATTTAATTAGTTTAAATATTTAAGATTTGACCATGACAACCATTTGTGAGGCGCAGTAGTAGCACCAACAGTTTTTTAACATCAGTAAGTAGTTTTAGAGGCCATTAGAGGTAAATTAAGTATTATAACAGAAGGATAGATCAACTAGCTTTCTAAACAAAAGGCCAACTAATCAATTAAGAATATCCTACTTATATTTACCTCTTGATGCTTTCAAGGGATCTTATACACTGCCACTTCTTGGAAACCATGTATGGCCGCTTGGCCATCAAAACCCATTTAAGGCGACTGATTAATTTTTTCTAACGCCCAAGCACTTTCAACATATAAAAGACTTTTGCAACTATTTTTAACTCATCCTGAAAATAAAATACACTAAATGATACACAGTATCAGTTAAGTGTATTTTGTGAGCTACATTTATCAATGTCTTGAGTTATAATTGTGATTGAATTTAAGTTTGGAGTTTGATTGATAACTCTTTTTGTAATTATTTCCTTTTTTTCTTTAGTGAAATTTTACTCCTTCGTCTATAAATATAGGCTTGAAGTCCAACCACGTAAAATCTTGTATTAAGTAATTTTCTCGTGCTTACTTTACTATTTCTTAATCTCCCTTTTTGTCATTATTATTTACTAAAAATATTTAAATTATCCCTAGGTAGAACAAACTAGTATCAGAGATAGGATTTTGATAGCTAATCTATAATGGTAACTAAATTTGAAAAAAAAAATTTAACGTGATTCTAACTTTGTCTTATATGATAGTTTAGTCCAACATAAGTATCATAAGACTTTGTTAGGGAAGGAAACCATGTCAGCTTATGGGCAAAAGTAAAGTCGTTATCCATGGAAAAATCCGTCACCACCAAACTTCATAAAAAGTTTTAGCTTTATAACTTATAAATACAGGAACATATATTCGTTAAATTTCATACTAACACTCTTATATTTATTATTTTGTATTTGAAAAATGTGGACATGGAAATTAACGGTAAAGATAAAGCCTTTGAGTTATTGGGTTCCTTGCTACCCTCATACTTGCACTTTAGAGAAATATTGCTTTATAGTAAGATGAATGTAACCTTTAAAGATATTAAAATTTACACTCTTGTCTAAAGATCTCATCGATAATGAGTTATCTAGCAATAACAAAAGTGATAATCCACAGAAGGATTGATTGCGAGAGGAAAGGTAAAGGAAAAGAATTTAGGTAATAGCAAGCAAGATGTAGGTCAAAATCTAAATATAAGGATTTTGATGTGCAACTATTGTCACAAGAAGGGGCATACTAAGGCTGAGTGCTTCAAGTTAAAGAAAAAGTAGTCAAAAGATAACTAGAAATGAAAATCTATTGAGGCTAGTATTGTAACTGATGAGTCTAATATAGATCTTCTTTTAGTCACTATTAATATCAATTATAAGTCTAAAGATGAACGGATCATAGACTCTGGTTATTCCATTCATATATGTTCCAATCAGAATTGGTTTACAACATATAGCAGTTGGAACTATTCTAATGGGAAATAATGCATATTATAAAGTTGTGGGCAAAGGACTAATCCAAACTAAGATGCATGATGACATTGTGAGAACATTAGTAATTATTCTTCACATTCTGGACCTAAAAAAGAATCTCATCTCTTAAGGTACCTTCCATGGGAGTGCATGCAAGTATTCAGCTAAAGGTGGAGCCCTAAAGTCATCAAAGGTGCTTGGGTTATGATGAAAGGCAATAAGTATAGGAATATGTACTTGTTGAAAGGACTCATGGTTTGCTATTTAATAAATCAATTTTTATCAATTCCTATTGGTTTTAAGACACTAGAGGAAGTTTGTTCTAGTAATTCAAATATTATTAGTACTCTAATATAATGGCAATTTAGAGCCATATACTAAGAAATGCATTAGGTTACAAGTTATGGTGTCTAGGCCCCAATTCACCAAAAGTTGTAGTTAATAGAGATGTGACTTTTAATGAATGGTCAATACTTAATCCAAAGTTGGACTTTTTTGTCCTTTATAAGATAGATTAAGTAAAGAACAATTTAAAGAAGCTAGAATTGGAAGTAACTAGCTCCTCTATTTAGATAGACGTTTCTTTAGAAACCTCTTAGTCATATCCATCATCCAGTTCAGATGGAGTTGACCAAGCTTGATACAATGTTCTTACAGTAGCTAAAGGCAAAGGTTAAAGAGATATTATGCCACCACTAAGTTATACAACTATGCATGGTTGGTTTCTTATAATTTATTAATAACATATTAGATTAATAAGGATGGTGAACCATTTATAATTTCATATATAGTTTATCAATTAAGAAAATATGTAATAGAAATGCAAGATGAAATGGAGTCCTTACACAAAAATGGTTCTTAGTAATTAGTCAAACTACCACAAAGAAAAAAGATAATTGGTCGAAAATGGGTCCTCAAAAGGAAGGGGTCCCATCTAAGAGATGAAAGAGTCAAGTATAAGGACAACCAAGTTACTGAGGGATATAGTTATGTACCAGGTGTGGACTTCAATGATAGTTGCTCACATGTAGTAAAACACTATTCCATTTGGGTTTTATTCACATTTATACCCATGCTTAATTTAGAGTTGGTATAATTAGATGTTGAAACTAATTCTCTATGGTGATTTAGAGGAGTGGATTTATATGCAATAACTATAGGAATTTATTACTAAAGACAAGAAAGAGAATGTTTGCTTGTTGAAGAAATCTCTTTATAACTTAAAATAATATGTTAGACAGTAGTATAAGAGATTTGACTTATTCATAACTAATCATAGCTATTTGAGAAGCATGTACGATAGTTATGTTTATTTTAAAAAATTGGTGGGTCTTTCATTTATTTTTCCATATATATGGATGATATGCTCGTTGCAACAAGAAGTATGCTTGATGTTGTGTATTTGTAAATACAATTAAGTGGTGAATTTAAGATGAAAGATTTATGAGGGATAAAGAAAATTCTTGGCATTTAGATCCAAAAAGATAAGAAAGCAGGAAAATTATTTCTAGCTTTGAAAGATTATGTTAAAGAATTATTATAGAGTTTTGGTAAGAAAACGCTTAAATACATTTGTACACCACTAGCTACTCTTTTTAAGCTTTGAGTCACTTTATCTTCTTAGATAGATGAAGAGATGTAGAGTTTTGGTAAGAAAATGCTTAAATACGTTTGTACACCACTAGCTACTCTTTTTAAGCTTTGAGTCACTTTATCTTCTTAGATAGATGAAGAGATTGGTGATATGAAACTTATTCATTATGCAAATGCAGTTGGCAATATGATGTATTCCATGGTGTGTACCCGACCAAACATTTTGTATGATGTTATTTTTGTTAGAAAATACATGACTAACCTTAGTAAAGTGCATTGACAGACAACAAAATAGATTTTATATATTTATGGGGTTTAGTTAATAATTGTTTAGAATTTAAAAGAAGAAATGAAATCCTAGTTAGTTATGTTGACTCAAACTATATTGATGATCTTGAAAAAAGGAGATCACTTACTAGTTTTATATTATGTTTAGGAAATTGTGTTATTAGTTATAAGTTAACCTTATAAGACACAATTGCTTTGTCTATAATAGAGGCATAGTAAATAGCAATTACAATACATTTAAAGAGGCCATTTAGTTGTAAGGCTTGTATCATGAGCTTAGTTTGGATTCAAGGGCTATATTTTTCTTTTATTAGAGTCAAAATGTTATGCATTTGACTAAAGATAAAATGTTTCATAGAAAAATAAGCCTATTAACATCAGGTACCACTTTGTTTGGGATGTGATTTCTCAAGGTACTGTACCAAAGACAATCCTAATAGAGATATTAATAAAGTCTCTTTTAGTAACCAAGTACCCGCATTGTTTGCACTTGATTTCTATTTATAACATTTGGCACCCTTAATTGGGCTATATGGAGAAGGTGGTGCAAAGTAACTTGTAACAATAATAAGTCAAGGTGGAGATTTATGAAGTGTCTTTACACTAACACTTATTGAAGACCAAGCATAACTCTTGGCCTCTAATATTCTTGTCCAACAAGAAAATTTTAAGGCCATTGATTTATCTTTTCTACTGGCAATGACCTACAACTTATAAAAGGCTTATACAACTCATTTTTTAACTCTTGAAAATCCAATGCAACAAATGATATATAATGTAATCTAAGTATATTTTGTATGCTTGTGAATGTCTAAAAAGTTGTAAATTTGAGTGCATCTTAATTTCAGGTTAGAGTGATATCTCTTTTTGTAATTATTGTGTTTTCTCTTTAATGATAATTTGCTTGTTCTTTACCTGCGGACATAAGCTTAAAGTCTAACCATATAAAATCATGCATTTTAATTTTCTTCCTTCTTGTATTTTATTTCTTAATCTCCCTTTCTTTTTAATATTTTCTACAATTACTTTAATCATCCCTAGGTATAACAGATCCCTTAATTTTGAGCGATCTAATTTATCTGTAAGTGCATAGATTTATTGTAGTAAGTAATAAAATTGGAGTATTCTAGAGTATCAATCCCACAAAGGCAATACTATTATAATTATTAATCTTAGTCAAAAATAAAGAAAATAAGATTTAATAAATGATATTTAAATTATGCATCTAACTAAAACAAGGTAATTAAAAACAAAGAAAAATTAAGATAGCAAATGTTAGAGTTTTGGGGTTCACTTATGAGGAATTTCAATTATCATGTAAGATTGATTGTCAACGTTAAAATAAAAATTAACCTAATATTTTTATACCTTTGTTGAGGCACACATGTATATTCAATTAAGAAATTACGACATCTCACATACATTATTAACCTTAATCAAACTCATTAAGCATAATTAAAATATTTAATTATCGCCCTAGTTTAGGAAATCAATTTCTTTAATACTGTAATGTTTATTCTACCAATATACATATCATACTTCACCTGTCGGTCTTCATACAACCCCTAAGACTAACTTTATGATGATTAGACATAAATCCAACATTAAGATAAAAGAGAATAAATTCAACTAAATAGTAATTACTTAGGCATCAATAATTGAAAGATCTATCATAAGCTACATCCTTAACATAACTAGGAATTTAACTACTCAATATAATAAAAACAAAACAAAAGTAAAATAAAATAACATAAAATAAATAAGATAAATAAAGAACTACAAGAGTTTTCACGATCCTCCTCAAATCTTACTTCAAAACCATGTTTCATGTAAAGAAACTAAAACTAACAACTCGATGACAAAAGAGGTTGCCACTGGCCTCTAGAGTCCTTTAAAAGAACCTTAATATGAGTTTTTATAAGCTGGGGTTACACAAAAGAGTTTTAAGGTGATTAACCTTTTAATTCTACGCATCCTCAAATTCTAAATCATGATTTTGGTGCCTATTACAATAGCTTTTAGAACTTTAACGATGTAAATATGACAAGTTTAGCATTGGTTCCACTTTATTTTTGGTATTGGTTTACTTTTAGATAAAGACCATGACTAATATAGTTTTAACACAAACCTATATTCTACAACTAAATTATTCAGTTATCTATGTTTTCCTAAGTTTTGACATATTTAAGCTTGAATTGATCTCCGATGCCTTTTAAGAAGTTGTTACCCATCATTTTAGATTCCAATTGATTCTAATTTCACCCTTAATGAAAAACCATTAAGAAAGTTTGATAGATGCATATTTGACCTTATTTATACACCCATATTTGATGTATTTTGCTTGATATTTTATACTTTTATTGCATATTTGATACTTAATTTTCCCCAATTGCATTTATAGGTTATAATTGCCTTTATGAACTAAAAGGTGAAGAATTTGGATGAAAACAAAGTTTTAAAGTAAAATAGTGTAGCGCCTCCTTACCTTAAGGTATATACCGGAACGCCCTGAGGATATTGTAGTACATAACCTATGATAATGCCGTGCTACGATCAATCATAACATTCACTTTACATGGCATTGTATATCTTTATTCTCTTGTGAAACATCATCAAGAAAGTTACAATAATTTAAAACCAAATTTTCTTCATTTCATTTCATAAAAACCGAAGGTCTACAATATGTCTTTCAATATTCCCTACATGTACATCATCATAGCCTAATACAAAAGTGCTACATGGAAGAGGAAATACACAAAATATATCTAATATGTCCAAAACCCAGCTAACCGACCTTTGAGCCATGACTTCTCTTCCCAAATCGCAAGTCTACACTACTTATAGCGTCTCTCGGTAGCTAGAGTCATCTCTCGGTCCTGAAAATTCAACGTTGCAATTTTGGTGAGTTTTGAGAACTCAATGAGGTAACCATCATCAATGATTCACTCAATTTATGTATCACGTCAATACATATAACATATATTTCACATCTTTTTGAATATTCATAAAATATCACTTTTCACTTTTAGAACAATCATCATAATTATTTCATTTATGTAAATTGCACATATCAAGTATAAATGCAATGCACGTGAGACTCACTTTTATTTATTATTGTCGTTGTGATCGAGTACCTTTTTACTAGCTCATATCCCTTAGTAGATACCGAGCTGTGTCAAATAATGTCTCATATCCCTTAATAGATACCAGGTACATTCACAACCGAGCCTGAGGCTCTAATCACAATCTGAGCTTTAAGCTCTCTTGTTTTTTCACTGGTAACTCCGATAACAACTTCTTTTATCTTACATGCATTCATGTATTGAAATGCTTCACAAATCACATTCTCAATCACTCACATACTTGCACATTCACATTCAAATCACAATTTTCATCGAACCCAAGGTCCGACATTATTCCATCACATTCATGTACAAGCAGCACTTTCTATAAATTCCCGAATAATAACTCCTTGGACATTTTATTGTTTGGAATCATCACTTAAATCACATTCATAAAATAATTCAAAATAGAATTTAAGCAAACAAGTAATTAAGTGAGACCGTCTACGTTACTCACAGGTCACTTTCGAAGCTAATGCCTGGAAGTTTCGGTAACGTCTAGAGGTTGAAGTTCTAGTTGCTCCTCTATAACAAGCAATATACACATATCACAAATTGCCATAATTGTAAGTGTTTTATAATGCACATGTATGTATATAAAATATGCACAATGCATGTTCATGACAATCCCGGGTATTTTTTCATTATCCTCATCACATAATTAATCCTATCTCAAAAATCACCTAAGTATAATTTATACTCAGGTTTATACCTCAATAAAACCATTAAAATCACAATTCATAACTCATTGAATCATTTCAGATTTTCTTCCAAAAACTAACTTTCGGGTCTACTGTTCTTGATCATTTAGGACAATGAAAATGAAGTAATTTGACAGTACTCTCCTAGAAAAATGTTCTGCTATCTCTTAAGTTTCTAATGACACCAAGATCAGTCAATTTGATTCAATATTTCGAGAGTTATACTCTAAATAATTTCGAACTATTCTTATACTGAGACAGTACCCTGTACCCAACTTCCATCTAGAAATTGAAAGTCTTAGAGACTGAACTAAAATTCGATTTCTTCAGAAAATTTGTAGCCCTATGTCTCTAGTTTACTCCAAATTAAAAATAAGTCCATTTGGATAACTACCGAAGAAGATATTCCCAAAATACCAAAACATGTTTGGTGTAGAGAAAAGTTCGCCGTGGAGAACTCCTCCCGAGAGGAATTCTCGCAAAAATTTCACAAGTTCGCCGCGGCGAAACCTAAAGTTAGCCAAGACGAACTTTACCTGAATGGAATCCTAGCTTTGCTTCGCCGTGGCGAACTTTTACAGAAGCATACCCAGTTTTTCAACTTCAGGTCAGATTTTGAGACTCTCATAGACAGAATTTGAATTTGACGTCTTCATGAAAAATGTAGCCATATGTCTCTAGTTTAATCCAAATTAAGAATCATCTCATTTGGATAACTAGAGAAAAAGTTATGGCTAAAATACTGAAGCATACTCAATGAACATTTTCTAGTCAATCATCTTCAAACTTTCCAGATTTTACACCTAACATAACTTGTACAAAGATCACCCTTTCCTACTTCATTTACTCTTCATTCTCAACTCCATTTCATCTCAATATCATTTACCAACAAAGCATGATCTAAATTTGATCATTAACCCAAAAACAGGGCATATTCATGTATCTACATTTCATCATTTATAATTTCCTATTCTTTTCCCATAACATATCTCTTTCATAAGTTCATTATTTCAAGTTACCACTTCATGTACACTTCAAGTTTAGCTCAACATCATCTATACACAAATCAAAATTCCATACTTGATCATAAATACCCAAAATAGAACACAAACATATACATTCATCCACCAATTTTCTGCACTCATTTCTCATCCCATTATGAAGATCATTCAACCTCAAAATATCTCTATAACAATTCATAACTTATTACTTAACAAGCATATACAAAAGAAAGAAAATTACGTCAACTTCTCATCATAAATGCTTCATTTAACATTGCCCATAATGAGTAAAGCCATACTTACTTGATTTAGCTCCAAAATCTTCATGAATACCAAAAATCCCTAGCTTCACCAACAACCCACGATCATCATCTTCCAAAGGTGGTAAGGATGGGTTTTTTTGGTGAGAATGAAAGAGAGAGCAAGATGAAAGAGAAGCAAGTAAGAGATGAGAGAGCTAGGTTTAGTGTTGGTGGAGATTGGCAACAAAATGACATGAAGAAGAACGGAACCAACGAAGAAGAAGAAAGAGAAGATGGTCACGAAAATGAAAAAGAAGGAAGCAAGACCAAAAACACTAAGTGGTCTTCCAAAATAAAGCATCGTGAGAGACAAAAGGTGGGTCTTTCAATTAAAAGTGTAATGACTTAAGACATAGTTTGGCAAGTGACACTTGTCACTTGCCACATGCCCAATTCTTATAACTTAAATTCAATTTCTATTCTAATTGTCTCCCAATTTTTCAGTGACACTTGTCAATAAATCCTAAAGTCATTTATCAAAATTTCCATTGCCGTTTGACAGTAATTTCTACTACCATTTATCATTTGTCTTGCTACTTGGCATTTTTCTAGTTCAAAAATTACCCAAAATTTTTAGAAATTTTCTTAAAATTCTCCAAAAATTCTAAATCAACAAATACACTTTCCAAATCAAATTTCAACACATAAAAACCACAATTCTCAAATATATCACATTACAATTCAATTATACCTGGAATGTCAATGAATGCATGTACAATCATTTTCATGTGCAACATTTCACTATTTACGTGTATGCGTATGCCTTATAATGCATGAGCATGAATGCACTTTCTAATCTCTCAATAGTCTCTCATATTTACTATTTTAACCTCGACGTGGATAACAGGATGTTACAAATAGGGGATACACAGCTATGTCTATAGCCATGTACGACTCTCAAGTCGTGCAGATATGCGAATTTTAGATGTTTTAGAGTATACACAATCTAGCACACGTTTATTTATTAGACCATGTATCACCCAAAACTCTAAAATTTACTATAAAAAGATGTGACAGGAGGCCAATTAGGGCGAGTAGACATTCAAAGGTGATTTCAGATGTGGAGAACATTCAGAAGGGATGATATTGATCTAGAGAAGTGGAAAATGTGAAGAAATCATTAACAGATCCAATAGAATATAACATCAAACCTCACACTTGTAAGAATAGTCGATAGAAGAGAAAAGAAGATTTAGAATTATGATCTCTTTGTTTTTTATTCATTTTTCTTCCAATTTATGTTTGAATTTGTTTTCTATTATATGTAACTAAACATTTTTTTAAGCAACCTGGTTAGTGGCTTGCAAATGGTTCCATATCCTTTTACAAATCTTCTATAATAGCCAGTGAGACCCAAGAAGGCCATTAGCTCCTTTATTGAAGTGGGTAAAGGCCAATCTCGTATAGCTTGCACTTTCTTAAGATCAGTAGAAACCCTTCTTATTGAGATATAGTGCCCTAAGTACTCAACACACTGTCCTCCAAACAAGCATTTACTCCTCTTAGCAAATGGCTGGTGTTTACGGAAAAGATTGAAAACAAACCTATGATGTTGCAAGTGTTCTATTAACCCTCTATTGTAAATTAGAATGTCTTCAAAGAAAACTAACACAAATCTCCACAAATAAGGTCTAAAAATTTCATTTATCAACCCTTGAAATGTAATTGGGGCATTGGTCAGCCCAAATAACATAACTAAGAACTCATAGTGTCCATTATGAGTCCTAAAGCAGTCTTGCGCGCATCTGTCGGATGAATTTTGATCTGATGTTAACCAACCCTCAAGTCAATTTTTGAGAAGAGATTTGCCCCATGAAGTTCTTTCAATAGCTTTTCAATTAAAGGAATAGAAAATTTGTTTTTTATTGTCATTTGGTTCAAGGCCCGGTAATTCACACATAACCTCCACAAACTATCCTTTTTCTTTACTAACACCACCGAGCTAGCAAAAGGACTATAGCTAGGCTGCACTATTCCACTTCTTAGCATTTCATCAACTAATTGCTCAATAACATCTTTTTGCAAACCTGAATATCTATATGGCCTTTTGTTGACAGGTTATGATCCCCCCTTCAATGGAATTTGATGGTTATGAACCCTATCTGGAGGTAGTCCTTAAGGTTCAACAAACAGATCCTAGCACTCATTTAACAACTCCTTTAGCTCAGCAGGCTTTTCCACTTTGTCCTCCAAGGATGGCATGATGGTAAGTAACTCCCATTTCCCTCACCCTTAACCTTAAGGCTGCAAAGTTGCATAGAAGACAAATTGGAGGGATTGGCTAGTAACTTTGCCATTTGATCCTTACTCATAGCCTTAATTTTAGGATTGGGTGCTCCTTTGATTGTTACCAATTGGCCCTGCCACCCAAATGCCATCCATAGCTCAATGTAGTTAGACAAGACATTGCCTAACGTAAACAGCCATTGCATTCCTAGAACCACATCACAACTGCCCAAGGCTACCACTAGCATGTCTGTACAAAAAGTAGCCCCTTGTCTGGTCCATTGGACCTTTTTACAAATTGCTTTACAATCCATAAACTCCCCTTTGGCTGCCACATCACAACTGCCCAAGGCTACCACTAGCATGTCTGCACAAAAAGCAGCCCCTTGTATGGTCTATTGAACCTTTTTGCAAATTGCCTTACAATCCATAAACTCCCCATTGGCTGCCTCTACTTCTAATGGCTTAATGACAGTGAGTTCGAACCCTAACCTCTTAGCTAGCCCCTCACTAATGAAGTTGTGAGTACTCCCAAAGTCTATGAGTATCTTCTGCTTAGTACTCCCTACCACTCTCATGGTTTGAAATCCCACAGACCCTTCTAAAGCATTTATAGAGATTAGTGGATTTACTTCCCCTTGCATTTCCTCCATTAACCCCTCTTAGTCATGCCCTGCTTCCTTAGTCTCATCATCTTCAATGGTAATGGAATATACACGTCTAAATTTGCAGTGATGGGTGGGTGAATATTTTTCCAGACACCAAAAACACAACCCTTGGGCTCTGCGTTCATCAAAATCCCAACGTAGTGTTTTTTGAGTTATTGTGTTTGGGAGTAGGTAAGGTTGGTAGAGAATTATTTGGCTTGTTTTGGGTAGTGGGTGGCTATGGGCTGACTTTAGTGTGGAATAATGACCTAGTGAAGGATTGTGAAGATATTTTGGGAATGTTTTATAGGTTTCTCTCACAGGTTCTGGTTCAGCCTGCAATCTAGCTAAGTCATAGGCATCTTGTAACATCACATTACTTGTGGGAAGGTTAAAATAGTAAATGTGAGTAATTTATGAGAGGCTCAGAAATGTTTCTTTATGCTCATGCATAATATGCCATACACATACACATGAAAATAATTGTACATGCATTCATGAATAATTCCGGGTATAATTGGATTGATTTGTGAATTTCTGATAATTATGAATGTTTTGACATTGGAAATATTGGGGACTAGTGGAAATATGGTATTTGTGAATTTTGGTGAATTTGGGAATAAATTTTGGAAATTTTAGAAAATAGGAAAAAGAA
>JAOSBL010000192.1:27526-38991 GCA_027568915.1 Erythroxylum roraimae
TAGCTACTGAGGGGCTCTACTACCTTGTAGATTGTGTTTTGGCAAGAGAAGTCATGGCTCAAAAGTCGGTCAGCTGGAATTTTTGGGTGGCTTAGATAGATTTGATGTATCTTCCCCTTTCATGTAGTACTCTTGTAATTGATTTTGTGAATGTACATGTAGAACTTATTGGAAGACAATGTAGACATTCGGTGGTTATGAGATTAACAAAAAAAGAATTTGCAGAGTTCTTATGATGCTTTACAAGTGATTTTAATACCATGCCATGTGAAGTGAGTTTTAGTGATCGCACGTAGCTCGCCCTTATCGTAGGATATGTACCGGAATGACCTCCGGGCGTCCCGGTGCGTACCCTGCAGTAAGGGGGCGCTACACGTCTCTTAAATCCTTTGGCCTAAACATCTTGACCAATTTTTTTGCGTCATGCTTAAGCCCTCCTAGGAAAAAGGCTAGTGCGTGCTTCTTTGTGATGTCAACCCTATTCCATAAAGCATCAAATTGATTGATATAAGTCTTCAGGTCATCCTCCTGCCTCAGGTCCTTCATCTTCTCCAGTGGGTCTTTAGCCCCACCAAACTTGAAATGGCCTCCTCATAGTCCTCCCATGTTTTAATGCCACGACTCCTAGTATGCCCTTGATGCCAAGCTAAAGCATCTCCAGTTAAGTAATAAGTAGCCATCTTAATCTTACCCGCGTCAGGAATTTCTTCCACTTAAAAATATTGTCGACATTTAAAGATCCACTTATTAACATTATCAGTGCCATCAAAACTATGAAAATCTCGTTTAGGTTTTCTAGCCTTACAACATTTGTTGTGATCCTCATGTGTATTGTGCAATGGAATAGGATCAGAGGATGTGTTGTCCGTTTCGTCACCATACATAGCAGATTTGCCCTTGGAAGAGCTTGGACTGAACATAGATTGCTGCAACTGCTCTAGGATGCCTATTTGTTGCAGGCTGAGCCCACGAATCAGGTTACACAGCTCTATCATTTGTGCCTCAGTCTTCTGCTGCACTTGCTCCAACTTCTGATTAACGTTCTTTAGAGAAGAACACACCTGTTCATATTTGTTATTACTGTCCTTACTAAGGGAATCCAGGGACTCCTCCAGTTTTCTTATGTCTTGTGATCTAGTAGCTGTAGCCATCACTGGTATCCTATGCTCGTCTGCTCTGATGCCAGATGATGTGTGTGAAGGTGAGTATGAACCAAATTGAATAGGAAATTGTGGTGAATCAATCGTGATAAATAGATATCTCTTTAAGAGAGCACACAAACATTAACATAACATTTTGGATTGTATATTTCATGCCTTTCCTCTTTTTGTTACCTCGTGTATATCAAAACGAAGGTAGCAACGAGAATTCTGGAGTTAATTATAGCAACTGCTACGCTGGCCATCCTAACAAAACTAAAACATGACCCAATTGCTCTTAAAGACCCAACAAGACTAAATAGAAAGCCCAATTTATTGAAACTACTAAACTTGACTTCTCCTGGCTTCCCCGATTCGATTGCCACACAACAAAAGCTGGATCAAATAAAAACCACACAAGATAGAGCTGGTTTTCTGAGGTAAATCTCAAAGAAAAGAGACCGGAAGAGAGGCAATCAATAATCTGGGTACATCGAAGAGTGAGCAAGGAAAAAAGACAAGCAGATCAGTAGATCGACTTACTTGAGAGGTAACGCACGAAAGTTACCCGGTGGGTGCGGTGGCGCAACATTGTCTTTCGTTCCAAAATGTTAAAAATCCACTTTTCCCTTCAACCATTTGTTTGGCTTATGCACGGTCGTTTTGATTATTTCGTTTGGTTTTTTGCGTCCTTCTCTCATGCGTTTTTATTCAGTCACTTACTAGCTGCTAACCGCAGCCGGACGTCGAGTTCTCTTCTCTGCCGGTCACTTAGCATCGGACACTCGCCAACCAGGTACTGACTTTCTCAACTTGAGACGCCACCAACCAAGCCTTTTCTTTTATTGCTTTCGGTAATTTCAGCATAGCAGAAATAGCACCATAACAGAAGCAGTTATTTCACTTCCAACTGGACAATTTGCTTCCCTCATCCATTCTAAAACACGTGGTTCGACAATCAAATCATCTACAAACCAAGGCCCCAAGATAAAATCAGTTCAAACTTATTTTGATGTATATGGCGAAAAGGGGCTTCTGTTCTGGGAAACCCTAAGACACCCCTCTCTTTGGCAGTCGCCATGCCTACCTTTAACATTTCCTTTGTTCCGCCAGAAGAAAGAAGCTATACCCGATCTTCTTCTTTCTTCCTCATTAACCCGAACTTGCTTCTTGTTCTCCACATATGAGCCGCTACAGCTGTTATCTTCTCTAATACTGACCACCGCGCGCGACGGTCCATGCTTGTTTTCTATTTCTTCGTGCCGCCGACAAGACTCTTTCCGAGGTTCACTCGTCCGTGCTCGCGTTTCTGTCTCTTTATCTCCTCACCCCTGGTGACCGCTGCCTAAGGTTGATACTGTCGCTTGGTTGCTTCTTTGTGTCCTAGCTGATCTCTTTCTTCTATGTTACCCAGTCTATTTTGGCTCATGCACTTGCTGCTTCATTTTGAAACTTATTGAGATACTACCATATATCAAATGACATTGATTGCTTATTAGTTTTCAGATTACTATATCATTTTTTTTTAGTTCATTTCATAAAGCTTAGAGTTTTATTAGCATGATTAGGATATCGAAACCTAAACAACTGGGTTCTATTATCCATGTAGAAAGTTATATTAATTCTGGTTTTTCGTATTGTGCCTTCTGATATTCTTGACACAGGCTGGAATAAACGGTGAAACATGCAGAATATCCACCATATTGTATCTCGTCTGTCCTCACTAAAAGCCAGCCCATCTGTCTCAAGGTTTCTAGGTCTGAGAAACAATCAAATATTTCAAAACAGTTTAAGAATCTCATCAGCTAATAGAAATGGAGTGTATTGGATTGTAGGCACTCGTAATTTTTCAGAAAAGTCTGGCAGCAGTGGTGATGGAGGAGATGCAAACAGGTCGTTTGCTGGCAGTGGCTCTAATGATTTGGATTGGGACTCTGTTTCATCATGGTCAACTGGACTGACCAAGGATCATTTTGATGGAGAATCGGTGGTTCACAAGGTTAGTCCTAGTGATAGCGGAAAACATATGTCGGCCACCTTCTCTGGCTTGGATGAGATAGAAGACAAGGTAAAAGAACTCGAGGCTGAGAACAAGAGAAGCAAAGCTTTTGTGGATGGGTGGGGTGACAGGATGAGGGAGATTAGTGTACTAATGAAGCAAGTAAGAGAGCCCGGTGCAAGAGGATCTTACTTGAAGGACTTAGAAAAGTCTGAGATGTACCGGTTGCACAAGGAGAATCCAGAAGTTTACACAGTTGAGAGGCTTGCCAAGGACTACAGGATTATGAGGCAGAGGGTTCATGCCATTCTTTGGTTGAAAGAGATGGAGGAGGAAGAGGAGAAAAAGCTTGGACATCCCTTAGATGACTCTGTTGAGCTCTTACTTGATACCTGCCCCGAGTAAGATGTTATGATCTGAAGCTAGTATCAATTTCTAATATTGAGACTGGTTTGGTCTTATGGAAATTTCTTGCAGCTGTGGTTGACCTTTAACTGAGATGAATGAGCTGTTTTAATGGATAATACGTGTTCTCTGAATTGTTTACATTATGCACCAGTTTTTTCTATAAATACAAGGTTTGCACTGTAGAGGACGCTGTTGTGTAGTTTAGTTACCATTGGAAATAGTATCATCTTCCTTATATCAGTGTCTCCATTAGAGTAGTTTTTTACTTCTCATATTATCTTTGTTTTCTATTGTTGCAGATTTTTCAATTCGCATGACCGAGAATTTCATGTAGCATCCCTCCGATATAAGCCTGATTTCAAGGTCATGCCTGAGGATTGGGATGGCACCACAAGAGATCCTGATGAAGTGCACTATGAGATTTCTAAGAAAGAGGATGACATGCTTTATGAAGAGTTTGTCCAGAGGCTTAACTTCAACAAAATGAAAGTAAGTTCATGTTCTTCATCCCTTCAATTTGCGTAGGAGGAACTAAAACAAAGGTAATGATGACTTTTCGCGACTTCTAGATAAATAACTCCTGTCCTAGATGCCCCTAAATTCTTTGTTTGTGGATGCTAATCGATTATTCATCCCACGAAAGAGAAGTATTAGCCTCTTCCTCGTTTCCCTGCAACCACATGTCGGATTCAGAAAGTTAGGTCAGTGGGGGGTAAATCTCAACGACGAGTAACGTTATTAATTTTACTATTAAGTTAATAATATTAATCTCACTATTAGATTAATAATAAAAGAAAATATAATTTATATCTAGTACTAATTTGAAGAAAAAAAATTATGTGCACTAGGAGTATTATATCATGTCATTGGGTGTTCCATCTAATTGAATAATATCCATAATTTAAGGTCGGCAAAAATTATGTCTAAATGAAACGGGAGCTCGGTTTGTTGATGAAAATCCAGCTATGAAATTTCTGTAAGTTCTTTTGTCCAGTTCAGATCATAATATTAGAATGGTAGTAGTAAAGTTCCAGGTGTATCTTATTTGATTTCCTAAGGGGGAAACTTTATTTTTCATTTGTTTTTTTTATGTATATCATATGATTGATCTTTTGATGAGAGTCCTAAAAGCTATTAGAGATTGTATCTATCCTAGTTTTCATACCATGGATTCAATGATGAGTCATGTATATGGATAATTTAATTTGAACTAGTAGGGGCAATTGTTGTGGACTCAATTTGAATTTGAAGTGAGTGGGGGAAAAGTGGGTCAAGCTTGGATGGATAAATGACATCATATTTCCTCTTGAACAGTTTGCAGGGAAAGTAAAATGCCATAAATATAGCAGGCGACGTCCCACCGAGGGGTGGAACATGACGGTGGAGAAATTGGGAGCGAGGGGTAAGCGCGGAGGTGGTGGTGGATGGAAGTTTGTGAGCATGCCTGATGGTTCCAGTCGACCACTCAACGAAATGGAGAAAATGTATGTAAAACGAGAGACCCCACGGCGTAGACGTAGAATTCTTCCATGATCCTTTTTTTTTTTAAATCCCCAAAATCTTCTGAATTCGTTATGAGCTTCGGGACTTGGTTCCTTTCCTTTCTGAACCAATGACTTTCAGTCTTTTTCTTTTTTCTTTTTAGCTTAGTTATCCATTTTGTATAATCCTCATCTTTCACAAGATAAGAACTCCAAAATGGAGATTCCCTTTTTTATTGCGTTTCTTGTTGAAGTCGTACCATTTTACTTTCTTTTTTTTTTTTTTTCCCATTCTCAAACGGCAAAACGCTCCATTTTATTCGTGTGATCAATTTTCATTCCATGTCGAACAATCTATTACTCGCCAAAGCTAGTATTCCCAACGATATCACGGACAAGGAATGAGCTCATTCTCTCAAAATAAGTGTGATAGAGACTTTCATTTGTAGTCTCGTTCTTTGGCAACATTGTCGTTCTGGTAGTTGGTTGCCAGAGGTTATTAGTTTGTCCTTGCTCCGAGCACAAGAAATCTCTTTTTGCCTTGTTGAGTTTTTCTGGCTCTGTTGGTTTTTTTACATGTTTGTTTTTATATCGTTCAAGATGTTCAGCTTAACAAGATCCTTACTTTTTTCTCTATATTATTTTTAAATGTTTCTGGCGATCTATTTGAAGCTGTAGATTTATTCAAGGATTTATTGTGAATTTATTTGTAGAGGAAATAAGAGCAACAAATAGTTACATCAGTTTGAAATTTAGCATTATAAAGATGAGGATAAAGAGTTATATCTTAGTTTCTCTGAGCATTATAGATTGCATTTAAGTAGAAATTATTAAAGATGTTTCATCTTATGCTGTTCACTGTGAGTGATTTTCCGTATTGTAATTATTTACTTTTAAAAATAAATAAACTTAATACTCATGTACAAGAAGCCTGCATTGAATTAGATCATCATAAAATAGAGATAATTATATATTATTTACAAAGGCTATAAAAGACAAGAATCAATTAGAATATGTCGTAGATGTAAAAAATTGTAGATAGAAGCTCATTTTAAAATGACAAGACATTTTAAAAATTATCATCTAAATGGTTGAAAATAAATATCTAAAATTAAAGCCTAAAGGACTAAAGATAGAAATTGATTTCTCAAACAAATGGGAAGACCATGATCGATCTGGGCATCTTCTTAGCAAATCATTGAATCCCTCCTATGTATTATATAAAGTCTCTGATTCAATATGGGCATAACAAGAGATGTCATTCCTCATCTTCGTCACCTTAGCTAGTGGAGAGTACTTCATTAGAAATTTCTCACCATTTGATCTCAAATTGTGATCGATCCTCTAGGAAGTGAGTTCAACCCCTTCTTGCTCGATTCCTCAATAAGAAAGGGAATATCCTCAATCTAATTGCATCATCAATGTCCTTGTTTATCTTAAAAGCATTGCAAATCTCCAAAAAATTGGTAATACGAGTGTTTGGATCCTCATTTTGTACTCCATCAAATTGAACAGGCTAGTATACCATCTGTACGACATTTGGCTTAATCTCGAAGATATTGTCTATAACAATTGGTCTGATGATATTGGACTTAGTTCTAGTTAATGATGGCCTCACGTACTCAAACATAGTTCTTTGTTGTCCCACTATAGTTTTTGTTTCTATGTTCTTAAATTCTTCCTCCCACTTTTCTTCACTTTGTTTAAGTCTAATTATAAGGTTTTGCAAAGTCGTTCTTTCAATTTCATAATCTCCCTCGACTAGTTCCAATAGATCGCTTTGGTTCATAACCAAATCCAACTACCGAAAAAGCAATAAGAAAAAGAAATATTAATGACTAAAACTAAAATATCAAGAGAAATAAAATAATGCAAATAAATTAAATGATCAAGTTAATAGCAATCAAGCATTCCTCATATTTCAGTCCTAGTAATGACATTAAAAACTTGATGATGATGCTATGGATTAACTTTTTTAATTAAAAGAACACAGTGTAGCTATAACTAATACTAACAAGTATCCCACGAAGACTGTGAGTACTAGTAATAACTCTTTTCTTATCATATAACCGATAATTGAGGTGATTTTAATGGTAATTTAGATTTAAAATAAAAAAGTAAACTAAGGACAAATCAATGCTATCAAAATACTAGAATAGCAAAAGAGTGAAAAATCATCCAATATAAAAGAGGCACCTAAAATTTGAACCCCTTAAGACTTCTCATACAATCATGATTTCACTAATCAATTTAATCAACGTTCATTAGACCATGAAAATTCCTCAATTATACTGATTTCTTTGTCAAGACTATTAACACATTATTATAGATTCATTAATTGAAATCTCTTTTTAATAAAAACCCTAGAATCACTTTAATCAATTTATGAATTTCACTATTAGGTTTGACCCTAATCTAAAAGATTTTTGTCAACCTATCTTTAGGTTTACATGCAAGTCCTTTCAATTATGATATATCTATTCATACATTGAATTTCTCAATCTTAGTTACATAAACTCATACATGAATCAACATGTTAGCAATATTAATTCAAGAATCAATAAGAACACATAACTGAATCTCAATGAAATTAAAGAATAAACTAAATTAAAATAAAGTTATTAAAAGGTCCATATTAGGGTTCATCTAATCCAAATACTAAAAGGAATTAAGTTCAAAGTAATAGAAAATAAAACATCAAAATTGAAAAAAAAAAGAGATGAAAATTAAGGATGTCATGATTGAAATCCTTAAAATCTCTAAAATCTTCATTATAGATTGATGAAAATCCACTCCAAATGGGTTTCTTTAGTTTTATTTGTATTTTTTTTTCTATTCTAGGGGTTTTTCTTACGTTTTCCTAACCTTCTTTGTCTTCTATCACTCAAGCTTATTTTTTTAAAAATAAAAATTCAGATTCTATAAGTTGCACAAACATCAACATAGGCATATTAATAGTCGTATTCTTCAAATAAAAGCATGATGTTTTTCAACGTAAACAATTATATAGACACAAACATGTATTGTCAACATAGCCTTCTCGCCACTCAACACCGACTTATTGCCAGCCAACATGGGCATGTTCTATAGGAAATGCTCAACGCGCCTCCAAACTCTTTAACATAGCCAAGTTGATATCCTGTACTTCGTAACTTAATCAAAAACAACTCCAAACTACTCTAAACGTATTTCAATTTATTCCTTTTTACTCCATGCTAGTAAATTAGACCTAGAATCAAAATATGCACAACTTAAGTACCAAAATAGAAAATTCCTCAAATAAACAAGCAAAGTGTAGTGTTATATATGAGACTAAAAATATGACTCAAATATCACTTATTAATAAGTTTGGTGGTGAAAACCACAACAAGGTGATGCTTGCTTTAGGTTTTATAAATGTTTTATTATTTTATGTTTAATTTGGAGTTTCAATTTGAAATTACCACTTTAACCATCAATTGTAGATATGAGCAAGCAAAATATTGGTCAATCATTTTACTTAGCTCAACTTTTTCAATGGTCAAATTCACATCGATTATCTATTCAACTTTTTTTATTTTCGATTTATTATACTCTACATGTATGCTAATATGACTTGAGACTTAATTGTATGAAATTTTATGTCGATAATAATAATAATATCAAGTTATATTTGCAATAAATTAAAATTTTGATTATTTAATTGATATAATTTATAATTCTAAATAATATTATAAAATTAGGTAAAAATCATAATTAAAAATATAATTTACCCTTAGCATTATTATAAACTATCAAGTACGTACAAATATTTTTTTCAACTCAAGAAAAGAAAATTAAGAGCTGTTTAGTTTTATTTCTATTTTTTGTTGTAGTTTTTAGTTTTTTTTAATAATTTTATTTTATGATTTTCATATAAAAACATAAACATGTTTGGTTGTTAATGTCTAATAATTACGTATTAGATAAAAATTAAAGATAAATTATTTTTATAAATAAATAAATTATTTTAATCTCTTATATAATATTTATTGATAAATTATTAGTAAAATGTTATATTGTATTATATTAAAATAAAATGATTAATATTCATTTTAATATATTTTTAAATACTAAAGTAAAATTATTTAAATTTTATATATTTTGAAGATATTTTAAATTTAAATTATATTTAAGAATGGTTATTAAATTAAAATTAAAATTATATATTTATTAATTATTAAAATTAAATTAAATTATTCATAATTCTTATTAATAATTAATATTAGATAACTAAATAATCTATATTTAGTTGATACTAAATACAATTATAGAAAAACAAAAAACAACTGTTTTTATGGTTTTATAAGTTATGAAAATTGAAACAAATTAAAAAAATAAAAATAAACAAATTCTTTGTAGTGAATTTAAAAGTAAAAATGAAAACAAATAGACAAAATTTGGCTAAATGAAAGCAATTAACTTATAATATCCTCATAAGAATATTGGACTCGGGTAGGCCCCAGAGAAAGGGTGTTTACACAAGCCCATACTATCTTCAAATTGTTTTAAAATATGAGTATGTGCTAAACTACTAGTTTAACCAAATATATATGCTTCTCTTTGCATTAAATTGAGGTAAAATTACATTTAACCTCTTTTATTTTTTGTCTTTTAGTACATTATGCCCTTCTATTTTAAAAATGAATTTATTACCCTTTTGACCACTAGTCAAAGGAGCTTAGAATTCAAAAAGATATTTTAAATAACATCACCACAATTATACATGTTTTTTTTTGACAAAAACATCCTTTTAATCTTTTGTTTAATAAAAATTTTGTATTTAATAAATAAATAATTTAAATTATTTTTAATGATTCAATAAATTATTAATTTTTAAATAGTGGTCAAAGGGGGTAATAAGTCTATTTTTAAAATAGAGAAGGTATAATGTACCAAAAGATAAAATAAATGAGATTAAATGTATTTTAGCCTTAAATTAATGGTTTTATATTGAGTTCTAGCTGGAAATAATTGGCCATCTGTGTGGACGATACTAAGCATTAGCATATTTGTTGAACTTTTTTTTTTTGTAAAGGGAAGTACAACTAAGAAAATTACAGAGCGAGACGCGGGAAACGTAACCTGGACATATCCTTTAGAAGGATAGAATGGCACCCGATAGGTGTAGTCATATTTGTTGAACTTTAAAGAACAATGTTACCACCATGCTCAAATAATAGAACTCTCAATTACACATTCCAATGCAAAAATGTTAAGAGGACTAAAGTGGGAAGGTTACGTAGGAGAAAAACAGGAATAGTGACAGAAACCGGAATCAGACTCATGTAGAAAATGCCGATTGAGGTTAATTTTTGGGAAGCTAGCAGCTGGGTTCTAATGGCCTTAATACTATAGCTAAAAGACAGGTTCTGTACTTCTATGGCCTATACGGCGTACAATACAACATCAATAATGCAATGATCTGGTGGTCGCATTCTTCTTTGAACAATTTCGTCACTAGAATTGACCGCTGTGCTAATTCACTGGCATAAGGATTTCTGGTGACGGAAGAGCCATGAATGTGAATACGTACCCTTACCTAATTTCCAATAGTTGTCATCTTCCCACAGTTGTTCCTGTCACTTGTATGCAAACGAAGCAGTAGTTAAGTTTTGATGGAAGTCAAACAGGCGGAGCCATTCCACCACCAGAAGCACTGTTTTGCTGCATTTTTTCCTTTTTACAAATCAAAATTCACAAATTATGTTATGGTGTGAATCCGGTGTTTAATTTCGGTTGACTTAAAATCACAGAATATGGAACAAATAAAAATAAAAAAATGGTACTTCGGAAGACAGGAGCTCCCCTCAGTCCAATGGGTGTGCAAAGAATGGGAAAGGAGCTGCTCCCATGTCATGCACTAGGCCAAACTTAACAGTAATGTTAGTTGGCGAGTGTTGAGTATAGCCTAATTGCATGAGATGGCAGCTCTCGCCACTTCTGGGCCCTCGGGATTGGATAGAAAGGAGCTCCTAATCTCAGTAGAGGAATAGGAAAATGTGAAGGACCACTACTTCCCCTCCACCCTATTCACTTATATACAAGCTCATAACTTGAGAAATCTGGCTACAGGAATTTCCTCTACAAATCCTAGTTAAACTCCGGAGTATGTGAACATGACATGTACGGAGCTATCGAACGCGTACTTCTGATGATCCTCACTCTTGACCTCATTAGGGGATGGATACCATTAATTATACTACCGAGACAAAATGAACGGACCATGAGAAAGCTCTCCACTACCCATTGACGAAGCCAAGAATTTAATATAAGAGGATCTAAATATTTAATTTTTTAAATTTTAAGGAGCAGCGTACAACTGAGCCCTAAATAACTCCGTCCTTATATGTATATGTATATATATTTATGTTAAAAATAAGAAATATTTAATTTTTTTAAGTTTTGGGGGGGGGGGGG
>JAOSBL010000194.1:72638-82924 GCA_027568915.1 Erythroxylum roraimae
TATATATAAAGCATAGTAAATATTAACAATAGAAGATAAAAAGTAAATAAATACACAAATAAAAAAACCGATCATTACAAGATAATATTCAAAATAAGTAAGACAATGGTTAGGCTAAATAATTAGAAAGAAAGTAATGCGTAATAAAAAAATTAAGGTTAATTATAAAACGGGAGATTCGGAAAGAAAATATTTAAAAGATTTAAGAGAACGAGATAGGCCTCTATATGTGAGATATTTTATCCGTATCTTAGTACCTAACCTATTACTAAATTTAGAATCATTTAAGAACTAGATTTAGATCAATTGGTAAGGTGGATGGAACCAAAAGTTGATAAATTTTTATAATGTTTCAAGAGAGTTGCATGAAGGATTGGTTAGAGCTGACGCGTAACAGTCTGTTGCTATTCTGGAGTACGACAGACCAATTGCTGTCCTTTCTGACCGGTTACATAAGATCATCGTTGTCAAGTGCAATGCATTAAGTCATACCAACTAGACCTCGCAGCCAATTTCATGTTACACGTGTACAATAAAAGGATGTCACGTGCGTCATGCTTTTTATATTAATTGCATTCACATGAAAAACTACCCCCTTCTCCCAATTTAATGGAATTTCGTAAGCTATTTATTTATTTATTTATAAAATATTTATATTTATATTTGCTCTTTTAATTGAAATTATATGACAAGTATAATTTTAAAATATCAATTTATAATTACATGATAACGATTTCGATAAGTTCAATAATAAGTAGCATTATCTCTACTGCTTTTAAATAAATAAATAAATTATAATTAATTATTTAAGATAATTATAATAAATTAATAATTTGAGTATAGTTTAAGTAGTTTGATTTTGGTTTAAGAACTCAAAGAATTAGTAATGTAAAATAGTATTTAATTACATTATAAAGTATTTTATCAAAGATAGTTTCACGAAAAATTGTTGATAAAATTTTAAAAATTTTGAAGCAAAGTGCATTTAGTTGTGTATGTATTATTAAAAAACTCAACTAGTTCGACTGACTTGACCGTAAAAATTTTGAATTGTCTAATTTTTTAATTCGGTTTTGAACTTTTCTGGTTTAATTTATTTTAATAACTTTTGTTGTTAAAAATTGATTAATTTATTAATTAATCGGTCAATTTTGTAAATTAATAAGTTATTATGTCCATTAATATTACCTTTTTAATTAAACTTAATAGGCTTACCTATTTTTTAAGTAATATTTAATAATTTTTAATCATTTAATGGTTTTTAAAATATTGATATTAAGTAATAGCGCGTCAAACCCAGGGGAGAGAGCAGCGCGTTTTGTTACAAAACAGGAGTCGGCGTTCAACTTAAATAGCTGAATTAAAGACAGCGAAAACTTAAATATAGATATTTAAATTTTTGAAAAAAAAAGAAAAAAAAGGTCTCTATAAAAACCGACTCTCCCGCTATTTATTCGCCATTGATTCTTATCTCCCAAACGATACACGAACTACGCTTTGAACCCATAGTTCTCCTCTCCCAACACGCACAGGCTCTTCTCCTTTAGTTTCAAGATGTCTCTCACGGAGGACTCCCCTTCTCGCTCCTCCGTCATCGTCATCGGTGCTGGTTTTTCCGGTAACGTCATCTTGTTAAGCACACGTGCATACACACGTGAATATGAACGTGTATTGTTAGTATTATAAGTGTCGTAAAGATTTTCTCTCTTATTGTATGAGTTGTCAGGTATATCGGCGGCGAGAATGTTGGCCGAGAATGGAATAGAAGATTTGTTGATCCTGGAGGCTTCTGATCGTATTGGCGGGAGAGTTAGGAAAGAGAATTTCCGCGACGTGACGGTAGAGCTCGGAGCGGGATGGATCGCCGGAGTTGGTGGCAAACAGCGTAACCCTGTCTGGGAACTTGCCTCTCAACACGGTCTCCGTACTTGCTTTTCCGACTATACCAATGCTCGCTATAATATATATGATCGGAGGTACGGTCTATTATCTTAAAATATTGGTTATTTCACTAGACATTGTAATCTTATACCTAGTGTTCTTTTCGTGTTAATTAAGTTTAGAATTTTTTTTAACCTTTCCCTGTGATTCAGAGACCGGAATTTTGAGGTTTTCTTTTTAATCCAGTTCTTGTTCTTTTTTGATTTTCATGTTCCGAGTGAGTGCTTATAATCCGTGAATGTGTGTGTTTCAGTGGAAAAATATTTCCAAGTGGATTGGCGGCGGACTCGTACAAGAAAGCGGTGGACACGGCGATTGAGAAGTTGAGGCACCAAGTAGCAAACCACGACGGTGAAATTCTGGAACTACCTTGGTAAAACTCACAAAATCTTTAAGCAAATCACTTACGGGTTTTACTACTTGAGCTAGCTTTATAATATTATCAGAAGGTATTTGTAGTGGATTCATTTGATTAGTAGAATTTGCATTTGTTCAATAGCTCACCGGAGACGCCAATAGACCTTGCCATTGACTTTATACTCCATGACTTTGAGATGGCAGGTTGGTTTTCTTCTCTAATTTTATTGTAAACGATGAATACTGAAAACGGAAAGGAACTTTTTAATTGATGCGTGTAACTGATGAATTGGGGTTTTGTTACAGAGGTGGAGCCAATCTCAACGTATATAGATTTTGGAGAACGTGAATTTCTTGTGGCAGATGAAAGAGGCTATGAGTATTTGCTGTATAAAATAGCTGAGGATTTTCTGCTTACTTCGGAGGGTAAAATCGTGGACAATCGCCTCAAACTTAATAAGGTAAATACAAAAATTAAACCTGCTTTCTTTGACTGCGAATCTCATCTTGCTCTTGGTTTGTTCGTTTGTTTTTACTTTTAGAATTATCAAATCATAAGTTGAAAAGTTAAAAAAAGGGGTACAAGATAAAGCGTTTTTATCTGTTCAGTGGAGGAAAAGGAACAGGGACAATTGGTGACGAAGGGCCTAAACTCTGTTATGTAATATGTAGTCATCCACTGCTATCTTCTCACTATAGTGATTGATTGACCCACTTTTGGTGTTCGCAGATAGTGACTTCCTGTGTCTTATCTACTTTTTTATATGTTATTTTGTGATTTTCCTCTTCCCCACGATTAAAGTCTTTTTGCTTTGGAGTCAACCGGTTTCTGTTCTGCATTTTTCTGGTGACATGATTTTGTTTCGTCAATCAGCTTTTAGTTTTTGAGTTTGGTAAACCTGGAAGTTATTACCTGTACATTTATGTCGAATTCATTTCATCTTGATGGCAGAATGGGAAGATTTTTTAGAGTTGATTTTTTGGGTTGATATGTAAGCCTGAAGAAGGTGACAAGATAGCTAAGTTGAGAGAAGAGAAATCCATAGGATAAGTAGTGGTTCAGAAAAAAAATTCAAGCAACAGTTCGGCTATAAATTGGTGGACCTCCACATTTATGGCTGCCATAAATTGGGTTCGTTGAGTTTCTTTTAAGTTTTACTCGGTTTCAAACCAACAAGTTGCATAGTCAAACCTTAGAACTTCGGTCCTTCCCCGTGTCTCTGTAGTTTAATGACAAAAGCCAACTTTCAACGAACTTTTCTTGAGTTAATAACTCACCAAACATGACAGGTTCAATCATATAGCCATGAATTGCCACAATCTCAGCTATCCTTCAATCAGTAGGTCCAATTATTTCTTATGAATGCCCTGCGCAACTTGCACTACTCTGTACAGTGATTTGTAATGACCAAAAGATGATACCCAGGAGGTTGAGATGTCAAGTCAAAGTAAAAACATGAACAGAGATGGTATTGTCCATTTATTCATTTAATGTCTTCCTCCTGTCTTTGCTTAAATTGGCTCTAGATTCAGAAAAGAGACAGCCTTTTTCTTATGCCACAACCTAAAGCATACTAAGTTGGTTTTCTTTGCAGAAATCCTATCAGATAGAAACTGAAACATAATATTAGAGTTTTGTTATTCTTTTTTGTCTTCTCGAGTAGTTTACCAATCACTTTAGAAAATTGCGTTGCACATGTTTTAGTGGTTTGACTTGAAAGATTCTCAATTTCCTCAATGATTTTACTATTGATTTAACCGTCTTTTAATGACATTAGTTTTTGTTTTTTTTTCCTCTATCTCCAAAGCTTCTTGAATGCAGCACATTTCTCCAGAAGTTCATATGACTTAAATGATTTTTTGCATGGATTTGGGGCAGGTTGTTCGGGAAATACAGCACTCGAGAAATGGCGTCACTGTGAAAACAGAGGATGGTTGCGTTTACGAAGCCAATTATGTGATTTTGTCTGCTAGCATAGGCGTCCTTCAAAGCGATCTCATTTCTTTCAAGCCGCCCTTGCCCGTACGTCTAATCTTCCTTTTTTTAACGAAAAGTTTATTCCTGTTAGTTTTCGCATCAAAAGCTTTTTATCCTAACAACTAATCCGGCACCGCCTTGATCTTTTTGCCGAAATAGCAACTTGGGACATTGTTTCAACTTGTTAAAAAAATGATGCAAGTAGTGGTAGTTTGTCATCTCCACGTCAGTCATGGTGTCAACATTACATGTCATACGTTGTATAAAAGCCACTGGTTTCATTCCCTCGTTTGACACCTTTCAAGTTTTGTTTAAAGTTGAAGCAATCCAACTACAGAAGTAAGTTGAAGTTTTGTCCCTGTACACAGATGTGATCACTTGTATGATTCTCGTGTCTTCAATGTGCATTTACATTTCATGTCTCAACCATTCAACCCAAGGAATCGATAGGATAACCCTAGGTCCTTAGGGATGGGTCCCTATACCATAGGAGTCTCCAGGTTTTGAGATTTCAGGACTGTCCCATAACATTAAATAGGCTCTGAAGATGAAACAAGTCAAATATCTCAGGGCAGCTAGTTTCTGTATTAAACTATACTTTTAGCTGCTATGATCATAGATTTTCGAGGTTGCTTACTGGCTACTGCCTCTGAAGTGGCAAATACCAGGGATTGTTGCAAGAGTAATCCACAGAATTGTCAATCCACAAGTTACCGTTGGGTTGCCCTTTTTAAGCTGGACCATCTTGTTTGTTTCACCATGTGTAAGGCCTTTTGCGGGTGCAAGTTGCAGTTTTTAATACTATATGGGACAGTAGTTTCCCTTTGATGTGAACTACCTATCCTGATGGGAACTAAATTACAGTGCTAGGTAGTAGGGACAGATCTTCCAAGCCTAAGTTTTGACGAGAGTACACTGTCAAGTGGAGATACGCACCATATCGCCTTTGATACAGTTGTAGAACTCTGGCCTCGATAGCTTGAAAAACTCAAAAAAGAAAATTCCCTAGTTACGTGGAGTTTGTTACTTCATTTGTGATAGTTAGACATGAAGACCAGGGAGGGAACCAGTGGAGCTGATCTTTACTATCGTATTAAGTTTTTGCTAATATTTCCATATCCATATGTTTGTTTCCTTTTGTTTGTGGTCCCAAAACTGAGAAAGATTGACTTAGTAGGAAGTTTTCCATTATCACATTCTTGCTTTTGGGCCGCATTATTACTAATAAAGTGAAATAATAATGACACAGAAATGGAAAACTGAGGCTATCGAGAAATGTGATGTGATGGTGTACACCAAGATTTTCCTCAAATTTCCCTACAAGTTCTGGCCTTGTGGTCCCGAGAAGGAGTTCTTCATCTATGCCCACGAGCGAAGAGGGTATTACACGTTTTGGCAGGTTGGTAACCCTTAAAGCTATCTTGCCTAATTCATAAATTTTTATTCACTAATACGTTGCATATGATTTACAAATGAATAGTTGATTGAATGACTAGTAGTATCTCAAAAGTTATTAAGGGTTTAGCAGCTCCATTTGTGAGGCCTTGGAAACCGTATCAGGGGATTGATGGGATAATCTTTTAAATTGTCTCTAGTCATCATCAGATGAATCCTGTGGTTTGAAAATGAGGAAGCACAGTATACTTTAATTGATTTTAAAATATCCTGTCCTTTTCTTTGACATGTCATTGATTGATGCTAATCTTTGCTGTTTCAACTTTTCAGTAAGTTGCTTGTCTTTTGCTTTGGGCTGTGACTGCCTCTTTGCTTTTATGTTTGTTTTGATTAAATATGATGAAAATTTGTGAAGCTTCCTTGCATTTTATTGCTTTTATTTCTTTTGTATGATTCTCCTACATGCAATGTATATATATGATATTCGTGTGTCATTGTCTTAGAGCTGGCATTGGTAGCTGTACTGAGCAAACTAATCTATGCCTTCCAACCTATACTCGTATTGGCAGCTTATAATATAGGAAATGATCCCTTTCAGAGTTCAGGTCCATATTATAACATGTGTACTTGTGACCTTCGTGTGGAATCTATACTATATTATAATCTTTTGATGTGATCGAAACAGATTTTGTTTCTATCACAACAAAAACACTTTTAACTTGACATGAGAAATACGTTCCATTAATCAAACTCCAACAATACAGATTCTGATCTGTTATTTTGTCATCAGCACATGGAGAATGCATACCCTGGTTCCAATATCTTGGTGGTAACGTTGACAAATGGGGAATCGAAACGTGTCGAGGCTCAGTCTGATGAGAAGACATTGGAAGAGTCCATGGGAGTACTAAGAGACATGTTTGGACCAGACATACCTAATGCCACCGATATACTTGTGCCCCGCTGGTGGAACAACAGATTCCAGCGTGGCAGCTATAGCAACTACCCCATCATTTCAGACAATGAACTGGTTAATGATATTAAGGTTGGTAACCTATCTCACTGTCTCGTCTGTTTCATCGATGCTGGTACATAGTATATAGGTAATCTGTCAGAATTTCACCGATATTAAAAACAAAATGAAAACAGGAAAATAAGAAATACTCAAAAAGTTGTGAATTTGTACTCATATTAGCTGAGACTGTTTTGTTCAGGCACCAGTAGGACGGATCTTCTTTACAGGCGAACACACTAGTGAAAGATTCAGTGGCTATGTCCATGGAGCTTACCTTGCAGGTGAGAATACAGACTGGTTTACAAACACTAGTGTGCTTTTTAGCTTCTTTGGTTCTATTATCTCTAATGTAATGACCTTGAAATAGGCATTGAGACAACCAAATCACTGTTGTTAGAAATGAGAAAAGATGACGGCAGGAAAAGTGAGAGCCAAAGCCAGTCGTTTCTGCTAGAACCTTTACTAGCTCTGACAGAAACATTAACTCTCACACAGGCGGAGCCAGTCCCAAAGCTACACAAGTGTGATATCCGTACACAGCTATATCTTAGTCGCAAGCTTGGAATCCCGGAAGCAATATTATGACTACATGAACCTAAGATAGAATCTAACCCCCATGATTACGATAAAGATGAAGGTATAACAACCTACGAGATGGGTTTGGACTCGGAATCAGTTCACACACACCTTGATAATGCCATGATTAGTCCTCGTTGCAGGGTAATGAAGTGAAGAAGATGCAACCAAACCACCCAAGGACTGCAAGTTAATCACAGAAAGGGTGTGTCAAAGGTGCCATGATTAGTCCTTGTTGGAGGAACTAAAACTATGAAAGATCAAACACAGAAATGGTTGCTATTTCCGAGAGAGCTGTATTGGGCATTCAAATGTAATAATTGGTTCATTGTTAGATGGAAGATCTAGAGAGAAAAGCTTATCATATAACCATAGGTTTCAGTCCTACTGGTCCATGGATAAGAAGTCTGCGGATTTAGCTATAGTTTTCTAGACTACGTTAATTACCACTCTTAGAATCAAGTATATAGTAAGAAATCAGACTGGATTATTCATATGTTGTGAAGAACATGACTGAAGCAGAAGTGAAGCATTCAAAATTTTTCATTGAGGATCAACTTGTAGAACTGTTGTTTTTGCAGCATTATCACTGACTTATTGCAGAGCTTATAAGCCAAGATAGTGATGAGCAATGTAAATGGTAATGCATTGGAAAATTTATAACGGTGGAATTGCAGATGTATGTTTATTATGTAATATTATATGCAATAACTGTAAAATTTCAATAAAATTTTGATTATTAAATAATAAAACAGTTTAATTGATATTAAGATAATGTATTAAATTAAATTAAATTATTTTATAAATTTGAATTGAGTTTAAAACTTGAATTTTAGAATATTAGGGTATGTTTAGTTGGGTGTTTATTAATGGGATAAAATGAAATGTAATATTATTTTATCGTTTGGGATGAGATTTATAATGTAATTGAATGTAATATTATTTTATCATTTGCGATGACGATTTATAATGAAATGAAATATAAGAGAATGATAGGAGAAGGCTTCATATTACATTTTATTCTATCCTAAACAGTAAAAATGAGAAATCTTGGAAGATTTATGATGAAATGTAAAATGATAAACAATTTTACACTATATTGCATTATAAACTTTTCATCCAAACAACATTTCAATATATTATATTATGAACCCTTCCATCCCTCCTAAACAATAATTTTATAATATTATATTCATTTACGCTTCATTATATTATAAATCATTTCATTTTATTCTATTTCATTATATTCCATTAAAAACTTTATGTCCAATTAAACATAACCTTAATGTTATTATCCCTACTTAATGTTCTGAAACCTGGATCGGTCATCGAACCAGTGACCTTATTGGTCACCGGTTTGACCGATTCTACCGGTCCAACCACCGGTCGAACCGGTGTGACGTCATAATTATGCAATAATTATATTTAATTATAAATAATATTAAAAAATAAAAAATAAAAAAAAATTGATTGAACCAGTGGTCGGACCTGTCCGACTGGTCAAAACCGGTCAATTGACCGGTTCAATTTAGCACCGGTTTTAATGTGTTAACCGGACCGATTGGCCGACGGTCACCGGTCAGACCGACCGGTTCAGTCCGAGTTTGAAAACCCTGTCCCTACTTGATAAAGAGGCTCTTTTTTGAGAAGAACCACATATTGTTACAAGTTAAATCACTAAATATTTAAGATTAATAATTGTTAATAAATTTCACTAAATTGAAATGAAAATAAGAAAATGGTTGACGTTATGAGTACGGTTTAGTCAAAGAACAAAAGTCATAGATATCCGGGACGAGATTTTCTGTCCAATATTATAGTGTTTTATTTTATCATATGAATCTCAACTATTTATTTATACGAGTCCCGTATTTATTTATATGAGACTCACGCAAAATTTATATAAATAAATGATTAAAATTTATGAGACATAATAAGACACCGTAATATTAGCAAGATGATTCGAACTCACGTCAGCAAATCATTCTCTAAACTGGAAGAAGATGACCCCATCCTCAAGACCCTTTAGCCACGAAGCACGACACGTTCTCTTCACCCCCTTGTTATTAATATTCGTTCATTCCTTTCTCAGTTCCATCACAAAGTGCCAGGCCTCACTCTCGGAGACACCATTCCAAACCTTGAAGTTCGAAGCACTCATGGAGTCATCAAGCTTCATGACTACATAGACACTCGGACCATTCTCTTCTCTCACCCAGGTTCGTTCCTCTAATGTATCTCTACAGGAATCAATCTAGTTTTGTTTTTTTTTTCCGTCGGTGTAATCGTACTTGAACAGGTGATTTCACGCCGGTGTGCACTACTGAACTGGGAAAGATGGCGGCGCGTGCTACGGAATTTGCCAAGAGAGGGGTGAAGCTCCCAGGTCTGTCATGTGACGACGTTGACTCGCATGTCGAGTGGATCAAAGACATCGAAGCGTACACGGTTAGTATGTATCCTACTTATAAAGTGAAATTGAAGTTTGGTTATGTGATTAAAGTATGAACATGTGCAGCCAGGAAGCAAGGTGACATACCCGATAGTTGCAGATAAGAATCGTGAGGCCATCAAGCAACTGAACATGGTGGATCCCGATTAGCAAGACTCCAATGGCGGTACTGTACCTTCCAGGTGTCTTCATATAGTTGGTCCTGACAAGAAGGTGAGAAACTAATGTGAAGATCTATCTTAAGAACGCAACTAATCGTATGGGATAGTATTGAAACGTGCAATCCGGGTTTGCAGATAAAGCTGAGCTTTCTGTACCCAGCAAGCACAGGGAGGAACATGGAGGAAGTGACGAGAGTGATGGAGTCATCAGAGCATAAGATTGCAACTCCTGCAAACTGTGAAACCAGGTGATGCAGTTGTGATTTCTCCTAATGTATCCAATGAAGATGCCAAGAAGATGTTCCCTCAGGGTTACAACTTACAAGACTCTGGACCTTCCTTCTAAGAAGGAGTACCTGCGATTCACCGATGTCCTAGAACCAGAAACTAATCATTAAGCATGAGAATCAG
>JAOSBL010000194.1:84880-96677 GCA_027568915.1 Erythroxylum roraimae
ATTGAATTTTTTATAATTTTAAATTTACAAAATTCATCCACTTGTTTAAAAAATTTAAATTGCAAATTCTTAAATGATGCTGTTGTCATAGTATCACACGTGACAAATAAGCATATGAAATGATTCATTTTTTTAAATAAATCATTAATCATACGCATTAAAAGCGGACAAATTTATATTTAAATAAACTATATTTGAAGATATGTTTAATTGAGGGGTTGTTAATGAAATAGAACGGAATGTATTATTATTTCATCATTTGAGACTAGAGTTTATAATTGAATAGAATATAATGAGATGGAGGAGGAATGTTTCATATTACATCTCATTTTATCCTAAATAGTAAAAGAAAAAAACTTTCAATTTGGGGAGTTTATGATTAAATGTAAAATGATAAACAACATTTCGCTATATTGCATTATAAATCCTTTATCTAGACAACATTTCATTATATTACATTACGAACTCTTTTATTACTCAAAATAATAATTTTTTAATATTATATTCATTTGCGATCTATTACATTTCATTATATTCCATTTCGATTCATTAATTTTTTTTTGGTTTCCCACGAGGTGTTTTAGGAGGATTTCAATTATGGGAAGATACCTTTAAGCTATCCATACCTAGACTAATCTCCGCTCGCCGCAGTAGGTCCCTTGCGAGAGGTAAAGTTCTGATCCTAAGTTTTAAACGGTTGAATACATAAGGGCGGTTCAAACCTGCGACCTCACTTAAGGCAGAAAAGTCTCCTACCAACTCACCTGCGCCTTGAGGTTAAGAGGTAAATTATTAGACCGACCTAATCCAAATAAGTGGTAGGTTAGCTACAAAAATGATTTTGAACTTTATTAAAGTAAAATTTCATTAAATTAAGCTAATAATATGTTTTGTAATGTTGAAAAAATTGGTTTAAAAATAAAAAGGGAAAAAATAAATTGTCGCTTGAGGCGTGCGCTGTCCTTGTCCGTGTAAAATAGTAAGGAGTACATTAAGCTGCATTACTGCGACTAGTTCCTTAACAGTGACGTCGTTTCATGTTTATCTCCGTCGTTCCTTTGCCTCCAGTGTGCTGGGTTTCCACTTTTTTTCCCGCCATTTCTTGTTCTTTCCTCTGCTTTGTCCACTTCACGAAACCCTAATTTTCTGTCGTAGTCTGGATCATTCAGGGCTAATTTTCTGTCGTAGTTTGGATCATTCAGGGTTTCGTGAGGGCTTGCGATTGTCATCAGTTCAAAAACTTGAGATTGAGGAAACCAAAAAGCGCGAATAGATGAGGAAGTCTTCAACGAAAATCGACGAGCGTCCTTCGAAACGGCCAAAGGTTACCAGGTTCAGTGAATTGCGGCACCTTCGTGATCTGGGAATCTTGACGGCTTGTTCTTTACGATTCTTTAAAGTTGCTGTCATTTGTATTTGCGGTTGGGCCTTTTTTTTTTTAATGTTTTAGGGTTTTAGGTATTGTTTAATCGGAAAGAAAAGCAGGGGAAACAGTGATGACTTACATTGGTAGCGATTTGGAAATTGCAATTAGGGTTTTATACTATTGATTGTTAGAGGCTGGATCTTATCACATGGTGATTTCTGTTTCTCTTTATGTTCTTATTCCATATTATGTTTGGACAATCGCGAGATGCTAGTGGAGGGGTGGAATCCAGAGAAAAGAGAGGAAACTTAGATACATTAGCAGTTTAAAGATCAGAAAAACCTCGAGTGGTGCTTTTGTCCTTTAGAATTTATTCGTGAGGCAATTTCCCGTGACATCGTCATTTGAAAACATGATAATATATGACTTTTGTAGAACACAAAATATACTGAGATTTTGAGTTTCCCCTTTTGTTTCTACAAATATTTGGCCCAACAATTATAATATGGACCAACTTTTCTTGATGTTATCTTTCAGAGGAGAAGATGATTATATGCCTGGAAATATAATCGAGTTGGAGCTCCGAAACTTCATGACATATGAATTTTTGAGTTGCAAACCAGGATCACGATTGAATCTTGTAATTGGTCCAAATGGATCAGGGAAGAGCTCTATTGTGTGTGCCATTGGTCTTTGCCTCGGTGGTGAACCTTCAGTACGTCAATTCGGTAGTCCGATTGATCATTAGATTTAGATGGAATTGCATGTCTTCTTACCTAGGAACATGAGGGGCCTATATTTTGCAGATTCTTGGAAGGATTAGTAATATTGGAGGATATGTGAAGCACGGAGAGGAATCTGGGCATATTAAGATATCCTTGAGGGGAAATACGAGAGATGAACAGATTGATATAATGCGCAAGATTTATACATCGAACAACAGATCAGAATGGTTCTTGAATGGTTAGTTGGTTAAAATTGTAAACATCATACCCTTATTTAACTCAATCCCTGTTGCCCTGTAACATATGCTGGTACAACACACACATATGGATCTACTAATACTACTGCATAGGAGTTATCTGATTAAAAGAAATGCGCTGATCATGTGTACAAGGACTTGATAGTTATTTGGTTTCCCAGACATCTCTTTCACTTAATCCGAGTATGTTAGCACATAAATTTGCATTGAAAATTATTGTGGTGTCTGGTTTATTAATTTAAAGTTTCCCTTTTTCTACGTTTTTGAGTTTCCCTTTTAATCCCTGATGAGTTGATCTCAGAAAGAGGAGTAACTAAGAAGGAGATATCTGAAATCATTCAAAGGTTCAACATTCAAGTCAACAATTTGACTCAAGTAAAGTGTACAGTTTCCTGTTGTAACTTTGTACTGTATCTTGTAGATGTGCTTCCCCCAATGGAGGATCTTATATGTGCTCAAATAGACATTTATTCCTAGTAAAGAAGACAGATTAACATATGATTTCTAGATAATTGTGTATATGCTTGAAACTGGATTGGTATATTTTCACTTACCAACTTCTTTGTGTATGAAAATGCCTTACCAAAAGTTTCTGCTGCATGAGTTAGTTGAAGAAAGCTTATGTAGGATTATCTTTGCAAGCTTTTATGTCCTCACCTCGCAAATCCTGGTTAATCTATTGGTCTCTTTTGTTTTTAGATGATTTATATGCTTGATTTTGTTTTTAGATCATTTATATGCTTGATCTTAATGCCTTTTATTGTTTTTGCATTTTTCTTTTGTTTGGGGATGTGATTCCAGTTCTTACCACAAGAGAAGGTCTGCAAGTTCGCAAAGTTAACTCCTGTAGAACTCCTAAAAGCGACAGAGCAGGCAGTTGGTGATCCACAACTTCCAATCCAACATAATGCTCTTGTTGAGAAAAGCAGTGAGCTGAAGGATATTCAACGTGTAAGTCTCTCATTTCATTAATCTGTAGACGATTGTGTTTATAATTATTGATCTCTTAAACTGATTCCAAAAGCATGATTTTGTTTTTTCATTAGGCTTTAGAGAGAAATGGAGATACTTTGAGTCAGCTGAAGGGTTTGAATGCTGAACTTGAAAAGGAAGTTGAGCGTGTCCGCCAAAGAGAAGAACTTTTTGCAAAGGTATGTGTTAAATCAGTCGAAATGTTCATCTTCCTGATACGAGTACCAGCACGTTTGCGGTCTTACTGCAGGTTGAGACCATGCAAAAGAAATTGCCTTGGTTGGAATATGATCTGAAGAAATCTAAATATATGGTAGCTAGAGAGAAGGAGAAGGATGCAAAAAAGAAGGTTGATGAAGCTGCTAAGAATTTAATACTTTTGAGAGAACCAATCGAGTATGTAGTTGATCTCAATTGCTATATTGACTTACTGTAATTTTGTTAAATAGCTAGCTCTTTAGTCAATCAATCATAGCATATTTATCGTGTTGTTCTTGGGAAGCTATATCCTATTCGATTTGATCACTGTCACTCAAGAAAAGCACAAAGACAGATTTGCAGTCTAATGTTCTAGGGGTGGTTCAGTTAACAACATCCTTAATCTAGTTGATCAATGCATCTTGGTAGCGTGTCACTAGATTTGATCTTACTATTTATGGTGACAAAGCTAATAGCTTAGTTGTTGACTTGACAAACTTCTTACTGGCAGAAAATCCTGTCTAGACTTTCACTTACCTATTAGCTAAAGAATTTTACCGCAGAAAACAAAACCAGGAAAAGGCCATGCTGGAAGCTGATTGCAGAAAGATCAGCAATCTTATAAAGGACAATTCTAAACGACGTTTGGAACTTCTTGAGAAAGAAAATCATTTGGTATGGCGAGTTTGTATTCAATAACAGTATAAATGTTGCACAAAATACAATTTTTCCTTAAACTCTATATTTTAATTTACAGGGAGTGCAGGTACAAGGGAAATATAAAGAAATGGAAGACTTGAGGAGGCAAGAAGCATCTCACCAAGAAAGAATTTTGAAAGCAAAAGAGGATCTTGCTGCTGCTGAAACAGAACTCCAAAACCTTCCTATTTATGAAGCTCCAAAGGGAATACTTGTATGTTTTGTAAACCGCTAGAAATTCTCACGCTGCAAATTTTAGCTGGTTTTGACAAAAAATCATTTAAAATTCACATAGTTTTTTTTTTTTGAAAGGGGAAATGAACTGCTTCAATTTGTTATCTTTTTGCTATGTTTACATCTGTTTGCAGGAGCAATTAACTACTCAAATTTCTGAGCTACGACCCTTGGCTAGTGAGAAGAGGAGTCAAAAGTTGGAGAAGGTGAAACTTCTATCTGTAAAGAAAGATGCCCTTCAGCAGTGCCTAAATAAGTAAAATTCCGCAAATCCCACAATGATTATTAAATGCCTTCTCAGTAAAGAGAAAATAAAAGATCTTATGTTGATATTCATGTCATACCTTATGCAGGCTGAAAGATATGGAAAATGCAAACAATAAACGCTTAATGGCACTAAGAAATAGTGGAGCTGATAAGATATATGATGCTTATAATTGGGTGCAGCAGCATAGACATGAGTTGAACAATGAAGTGTATGGTCCTGTTTTGCTCGAGGTACGAGTAGAGGTTTGACTGTTCTGTGTATTGTGACAACCATTTCAGCTTATTCTTGTCTTCTTTGTTAGGTTAACATCTCAGATCGGGTCCATGCTGACTATTTAGAAGGTCATGTTCCATATTATATCTGGAAGGTATTTCCATGGGATGTCTCTTTGAGATTCTGCTCCTGCCATTTAGTTTATGTTCTCAACATTCAAATAAGTCATGATTGTCTATTTTCACCTCTGTATTGGAAGATAATAAAACCACCTGGCTGATGCATTTTGTCCGTTTGAACACAGTTTAGTGATCATAGCAAACTCATTTGCTTTTGTTGTTAAGGCTTGGACCTGATGTCCTTGAAAATGTTTTTAGTTTTTTCTCAAGTGGGCATTGCCTTTTATTTTATCACAATTTTACCATCTTGTTTTACAGTCATTTATAACCCAGGATCCTCGTGATCGAGACTTTCTTGTGAGAAATCTAAAATCTTTTGATGTTCCAATTTTAAATTACGTGAGGGATGAACACTGCCACAAGGAGTCCTTTCATGTATCTGACCAGGTATCAGTCATCCTTGTATCAAGTATGTGATTAGTGTTGAGCTATTCTTAGTTTTGTGGTTTTCTTGTCTCTATGTTGAGCAGATGCATCAGCTTGGTATATATTCACGGCTTGATCACGTTTTTGATGCTCCTGATGCTGTCAAGGAGGTTATGATAAGCCAGTTTGGACTGGATAAATCAGTATGTATCTGGGCTTCTTGATTTTAGTATTATGCTGATATTTGACCAGCCGTGCTTTAATGCATCTTATGCTTGAAAGTCTTATTTGAATAAATTTCTCACGTATTTACATTTTCATCAGTATATTGGGTCAAAGGAAACTGATAAGTTTGCTGATGAAGTGGCAAAGTTGGGCATTTTAGATTTTTGGACTCCAGAAAATCATTATCGATGGTCTGTCTCAAGATATGGTGGTCATGTGTCAGCAAGTGTTGAACCAATTGGTCGCTCGCATCTTCTTTTCTGTAGTATGTTCTTACAACTACTTCTTTAAATAAAAGTGTATCACTAGCATTCAGTGATCATTTATGTGTTCACTTTACTTTCAAAATATTCAGGTTTAGATGGTGGGGAGATTGAAAAGCTGAGATCCAGGAAAGAAGAGCTGGAAGCATCTGTTTCCAGTTTAGAGGGTAATATTAAATCGATACTGGTTGAGCAGAGACATTTGGAAGATGAAGAAGCTAAACTTCATAAACAGCGGGTATGTTGATTGGAATTCATAGAAAACATTAGGCTGAATGCTGATTTACTTTGTCATATGTGTTGTTCAAAATGAACTGAACTTCATAAATGGATGTATGACTAGTTACATCCTACTATAATTTTTGTTTTTTCTGGTGAATTGTAATGTATCTTTGTAGGAGGAGATTGTCAACAACATACAGAAGGAGAAGAAAAAACGCCGTGATATGGAGAACCTTATTAGTAAGTATACCAAGGATTGCTTATTAGTAAGTATACCAAGTCTGCATGTACAACCATTAATTAATGGTTTGATGCTTAGATTTAAGGAAAAGAAAATTAGAATCAATAGAGAAGGAGGATAAACTGGATACTCGTGTGGAAAAGCTGACAAGTGAAAGTACCAACCTTAACAGTCAACGGATCCAATGTGCAATTAATCTCAAGGTGACTTTTTCCTGGTTCAGTTTTCCTACTTTGATGCTTTTAGTTTATGCTTTAGGATGGCCACTATTATTTCAACAAGAAATAATGACATAGATATGCACTTATGCTATAGCTTTGTCAGTCGTTTCTTTTAGTCCTTGTTTTGATGGACTTTTGTGTGTGGTGCACGTATGCTATAGCTTTGTCAGTTGTTTCTCTTAGTCCTTGTTTCGATGGAGTTTTGTGTGTGGTCTTTTGACAGGAATTACTAGTTGAGGCTATTACACACAAATGGAGTTACAGCAAAATGCATTTGGCTTCTATTGAGTTTGATGCAAAGGTACTTTTGGCAATTGGTTTATCAACTTTGATGATTTGCTTTTTGTTTTTATTAATTATCCCCAGAGAGGAGGCTATTATCATCATGTTTTTGAGAATCATCCTCTGTCAGATTAGAGAACTGGAAGTCAATCTGAAGCAGCATGAGAGGCTTGCTCACCAAGTGTCTGTTGACCTTGAATATTGTGAGTTTTTGATAGCAATGTTTCAATTTATTCTATTTAATTTTGATTATAGCTTCTTGGTGAGAGCCCTTGTCATAAAATCTTTTTAACTTTTATGAATCCTCTGCGCAATAGCTTAAATGTTTTAGTAGAAATTGAAAGTAATATATATGGAAGGATAAGCTGATAGCATTTTGTTTCCTTTTTCATGTGGCAGTGAAGACTTTTAAATTCTGCTGCTTAAGTAGATCAAATATTCATACTTTTCCATCATTTTTTTATTTCAGTATTATCTTCTCTTTCACCGGTCAGATCCATTGTAGTCTGTCTTTGAATATAGTGTTAGTTGAACATTTACGTCTGTGAATGGAACAATAATAAAGTGATTTCAGTTTTAGTTCCTTTAAATTGAACTTTGGACAATCATTGTGGGGTATGTATACCAAATGTTCTAAATTGAATAGAACTAGAGGTAAATACTGGACAATGATGTTCAAATTTTTGGAAAGTTCCAAAATTGAACAAATGGCAAACCTTTTCTAGAAATCTACTAGTGTTTTCTTGACTTTATTTTCACATCCTTTCTCTTGGTAAGGCAAAAAGGAGGTAGAGGAATGTCGACAGGAACTCTCTTATGCCAAGAGGCACGCTGAATCCATTGCTATCATCACTCCAGAGCTTGAGAAGGCATTTGTTGAGGTTTGCTCGCATGAAGATGTGAAGCTAAAATTTGTTTTGAGAGAAGTTGGATTAATAGGAGTTTGGGTGTGAATTGTTATAAAATTATTCTTATCTTTTTTCTTTCCCCTGCTCACATTGTTAAAATAATGCAAAGATCCCATTCATTATTCTGTGTGAACTCTGAGCTTTTTATGCAATACTGAAGTTGATGTGATGGTTGGATGTTCTCCTTGTTTTACCTATCACTGCAAGAGGACGTGTAACTAAAGAATCTATATAGTCAGTTAAGAATATGTAGCAATAGATTTTGTTTTGTTGATCCATAATTCTAGACATTGATATTTTTCTGATAGATTTGATTGCTTTTTCACGTGACCACTGCTGAAGTTAGTCATATTCTATAATTCTTGAGAGTTCGCCATGAATGGAAGATGACTATGTTGTCTACTATTTTATTAAATGCGTTTAGCTAATGAAATAACTGGACCTTAATATTATTTTGTAAGAAACTGAGTTCCATGTTTTGATGATTTGATCCATTAACAAACTCTTGTTTCTCAATTAAACCTACTTAGTATGAATGAAGTACACCAATATGCATTCACAATCATAATGTGTTTTTTCTTTACTGAAAGCATGAATTATCTCTTTTTTCTGCTCTGAACTCCTAAGGTTGTTTTTACATATACATGACCTTGCATCAAACATCCTCAATCCAGATGCCCACTACAATTGAAGAACTGAAGGCTGCCATTCAGGATACCCTGTCTGAAGCCAATTCCATTCATTTCCTTAACCACAACATATTAAAAGAATATGAACATCGTCAGGAGAAGGTACAATTTTCATCCATTTCGTTCTGAAATCCATCTTAAGTGGAGTAAACCGTCATCTACAATTACTTTCTTTTTGCAGATAGAAACCATTTCCAGAAAACTGGAAGCAGATAAGGAACAATTGAAAAGGTGTATAGCTGAAATAGATTTACTGAAGGTAAGTGTTTGATTTAATTCCTTGTGCATCATGCATATATATGGATAATTAAATCATAGTTCAACATTAACATCTGAAAGTGCGCTCTCTGATTTTTAATGTTCGAGTTAGAATTGTCTAGATTTTGAGAGCTAGACAGCCAACTGTTCTTAGGGACAACTTTTTTGTAGTTTTATCAAGGTCATTAGTTGATCACTAAATCAATGGAAATTCAAATTCAAATTCGAATCCTCATTTTCTTGCTTTTCTCATTTCTGATTGTATGGCTTTCAACTTGAATTTATGGAACTGTTTGTAGCCTTTTCTTTTTCAAACAGCCTGACCTTGATGTCAAAACTATTTCATTGAGCCTATTCATATAGTAGCTACTTCTTGCATGAGTTGTCCTGAAGGATGTTGCAATTAAGCTCTAGACATCTTATCGATGAAGTTGCCATTCCAATTTTCATAAATTACTTAGGTATCCTCTCCAGGTTGTTTCACGTGTTGCTTCTTCCATATAGGCTAATGCATTATAAGTCTCTTGGTTTTTCATTTTCTTTTTTGGTATTGCATACAGGATAGTTGGCTTCCGACATTAAGAAACCTTGTGGCTCAAATAAATGATACTTTTAGTCGTAACTTCAAGGAGATGGCTGTTGCAGGAGAAGTTTCATTAGGTGCTTAATACAAAACTGTGAGTTCATTTAACTGACAGATGTACATCATTACTTACTGATTTAATGGTTTCTTAATAGATGAGCATGAAGAGGACTTCGATAAGTTTGGAATACTTATAAAAGTTAAGTTCAGGTGAGTACCAACTTTAAGACCTTTTACAATTCTGTTTGGTGTGGTCAAAATGCATTGAAATTGTTGAAACGCCCAGTTTTCTATCCTGCCAAGCTCATTTGTTTACTCTGGACAGAGGTCTTTGTTATTTGGTTCTATTTGGAGCCCAAAATGGGCCAATGTGCAACGCCCAAGAGTGGGCCTCCCTTTTCTTTTCCCCATATCCATCTCTACCCCTTCATAATACAGAAATTGAACTTGGGTGAATGAGGAGGCAAGAAACCTTCCCTCTTCAACCTTTATTCTGAACTGATTTATGCTCCTTTGGTTACGATATTGTAACTTGAGAATTCTCGTTGAAGTAATTATTCACTGTTTTAAATTAGATTGATTTACCTACCTTTGTGCTTAAACCCCAATCTGCTAAGAAGATCACATCTTAGTAAGTTTATTTTGTCTATTCTATTTTGATGAACTGGAGGTCAGAGAAGTGTTGCATTCTAGTTTAGATCTGCCATTGTTGGATAACTCTTGTCTGAATTATACAGTTGCACTGTTCTATTCAATCACAATAGTGTGACTGACATTTAGATCGTGTTTCCATCGGTAAAATATTGTTACTCTTCAGGCAGACAGGGCAGCTTCAAGTTCTGAGTGCTGAGCATCAGTCTGGAGGGGTATTGAATTGTAGTAAATTGTCCTCTTTATTGCAACACTACCAATAGTTTCTAACTCATGAAAATCACTTGTAGGAGCGATCAGTTTCTACCATTCTTTATCTTGTATCTCTTCAAGACCTCACAAATTGCCCTTTTAGAGTGGTTGATGAGATAAATCAAGGTAAGATTAAACAAATTCACCATTGTACAGAAGACTTGCTGGAGCAATGTAGTTTCGGAATTACATTCACTTTTTATGCAGGAATGGACTTGATAAATGAAAGAAAGATGTTTCAGCATTTAGTGAAAGCCGCAAGCCGACCAAATACACCTCAGTAAGCATTCTTTTTTTGTGTATAATATAAATGGAGCTTGTTTCTTTCCATGCATCTTTCAATTGATGTCTGCTCTCTAGTTAAGAGCTCGGGAAAGATACTGTGATGCTAATTTCATTTGAATTTTGTTTATATTAAATGAAATAAAATTATTAAATTGAGGAATTTTCTTCCATTATTCTTTCAATCAGGTGTTTCTTAATCACCCCAAAGTTACTGCCAGACCTGGAATACAGTGAGGCATGTAGCATTCTGAATGTAATGACTGGTCCTTGGATTAAGCAGCCCTCAGAAGGTTATTCTTTTTTTTTTTTGTTTTTCAATGGATTGAAAATCAATTACTGTTTATTTTCAAAAAGCTAGAGCTTTGATACCTGGTGCTGGACTATAGACTTTTTAACTTTGAAAACTATTATGTTCTTGTCTTTCCAGTGTGGAAGAAAGGTGACTGTTGGGGAGCTATAGCAGTGTCGGTTGGAAGAAATCCATGCTAAAGGGTTGTTGCTATTAAAGTGATCCCAGCAGAATCTACTTGGTAATAATCCTAGAGACCTGTCATGGTTGTATATTTTATATATAGATTTTGCGTCATTATGACAAATATGTATTCCTTAAATATTACTAACATGTCATATAGTGGAGAGAGGCATATCATTTATGTAACTCTGTCTCTCTACATTCCATTGATGATGTAATTGCTATGTTTCGGTGCACTTTTTGCTTGTATTCTTTCTTTTTTGCTGAAGTTTCAGTAAGAGGTTGAGCACAAGATGTTTATAATGATATCTTGAATATTACAAATATCTTCATTTTAGGGTCTCTTCAAGATATATTTTAAGATACTGCTATTCAACTACAGTCCATGCTCTGCTCAATTAAGAGAAATTTGTAGAAGGGGTGTATTATTAAGTTTCGTCTGACATGTAATTCCCATGACATAAAATTATAATTAATGTTTTAAGGATATCATAAGATATAAAGGAACATTTGTTTAGAAGAATATATTGCCTAAATATCTCATTTTTATTGATCCAAAAATTTGTTTTGAGAAAAGTTGGATTAATGCTTGAATAAGAGATCATCAGGTAGTGCACGATCTGTGCACAATGTGATAGAGAGGAAATATTAGGGAGTTGCACGATCGTGCACCGTGTTAGAGAGAAAAGAATAAGTTGTATTTTTATTAGTTATATTTTATTTTTGTTATTATTATTAAATTTCTTATTATTATTAACTTATTATTAT
>JAOSBL010000196.1:8491-20511 GCA_027568915.1 Erythroxylum roraimae
AATTAAAGATAAATTAAAAGGAGTTTTAATTTATCTAATTCTAATTATGAATTAGAATTATAATTTATAATCATTGCTAACATATTTGGGAACCTAATAGGTCACACATATAAAATAGGTTGGAGAGAGCAAAGTTAATTTAATCAAGTTGGATATTTAATAAATAAGGATCAATATGAGATATTGATTCTTATATGGGCATAATTGGCATTTAATTCGAATTATTTGTAATTCTAATTAAAGTTTAATTGAAATTAATATTTAATTTCAATTAAATTACTAAAACGTCCAAAAGCTTATTATAAATAGGCTTGAGCTCTATAGAGCTAGCACTTCATACTTAACCCTCTCTGTAAAAGTTACAGAGTTCTCTCAACTCATTCTGTGGGTATCGTTAAAGGCCGGACACTTGTGAGGCTACGGTGGTTGAGACGGATCAGTTTCGGAAACGGTTCGAGGGATGCATCAAGATAAAGATCAAGCTTCGGAATAAGGTACGAATTAAATTTTCGCTTTATTTTGATTCATGTTAATCATTTTATAGAATTAAATAAATATTGGTTTTCGGGAAATCAAAAGTCACGAAAAAGTTTCGTGATTATTCCTCTGCGGTTCGGATCAGATCCGGACCCGATTTCCCGACACCAACCAATTCTTCAACGGCCATTTCTTGCCTCTTGTCATGTTTTAAGGTTACCCAGAACTGATATTACATAAGATTCGATAATCCATTCATGTTCTCTTCGATAGAGAGAAAATCCCATATAGAAATTCGAATAATGCATCATGATCATGTGCTGACCATCATTTACTCTTTGAAAACGGCAAAAATATGCATATATGGGAAGTTGTGATGCATATTTAATCTGAATGTAAAAGAATGTATTCTTTCATTTTAGAGATATTGTTACCTACATAATAGTCTTAGGAATGGTTGGTTCGCAGGAGAGAATGGTAATAAGAATGAGAATGAATATAGTTAGTAATGAGAATGGATATTATCATTACAATTATAATGGTTAGTTAAGAGGAATGAATGATTACCATTACTATTGATAGTAATTAGTTTGTAAAAAATATTAAGAAATTAAAATTTATTAAAATATTATACTTAATTAATTACAATATTTTAATTAAGGAATGAATTATATTTTAATTAATTATATTATAACTAATTAATTGATTATTTTTAATTAATTATAATGTAATTAATTAATTAATTATACGATATTTTAATGAATGAATGAATTATATTTTAATTAATTAATTAATTAAAATATTTTAATTAATTAATTAATTAATATATTTTAATTAATTAATTATATAATTAATTAAAATATTTTAAATAATTATATTATAATTAATTAATTAATTAATTACATTATTTTAATTAATAAATAATTATATTTTAATTAGTTATATTTTAATTAATTATATTATATTTTAGTTAATTATAATGTAATTAATTATAGTATTTTAATTAATTATATTGTAATTAATTAATTATATTTTTAGAAAAAGAGTCACTATTAAGGAATAAGTGTTATTCCTCTACTAAATAGAAGGTACGGAGGATTCCCTAAAAATGGGATATCAAACTATTGCCTCTATAATAATAATCAACAACCAACCACTCATTTTTCATTCCTTACCTATTAACTCCTTCCCAAACCTATCAACCAAGCACCTTTTTAATTTTTCATGATGTATTACATTTCAAGTATATAGAAGACAGAGATACTATAAGATGTAAAATAGAGGATTAACTATGTTATTATTAGTTTAAGGCGACTTGGATGATTGATTAAGAGAAATGAACGATTATCATTACCATTAATAATGATTGGTTTGTTAAAAATATTAAGAAATAAAAATTGTTAAAATCTTGTTTTAGGTTAAATTTTAATATATTTTAATTAATTATATTTAATTGCTAAAAAGAGAAAAATTAATTAATTATATTGTAGTTAATTACATTATAATTAATTAATATTTAATTAATTATATTTAATTACAAGAAAAGAGAAGTAAATGTCACATGCGAGACGAGAAGTGGATATCAACAAATTATTCATATAATGATAATACATAACTAACCAAAAGTTTTTTATTTCTTATCCACTTATACCTTCCTAAACCCGTTAATTAAGCACACCTTAGTGGCTTTTATGAATATTGTATTTTATATTGATTAATTTAGATTTAATTCATATGTAACAAGTTAGGCCAAGACTCGATATAGTACTTCTTTTGTCTTTGCAAGTCCAATCTAGCTAGGATATGAGGCTCATTTGGGCTAAAATTTGACAGACGGCCCAAGATAATTCGTTTGAGTCTTTTCTCACAAACCCAGTTGATGGCCTAATTCTCAAGGGTTTGAGTATGTGAATCCAAATTATGAACACAAAGTAATCATTTCATAAAACATAGTTACCAAGGTTCGTAGTAATTACTATTTCCACACATGTATATGCATAACTGCTTTTATTCTCTTCATATATTTTTAGACATTCTGCTCATAATTTTACACCATCCAAAACATAAGGCTCTTATTGATCTCTTGCAAGCATTACTTCGTCACCGGATCAATCCTAAAAGAAGAGGAGAAGAATAAATTGTTAACACTTCCGAGATACATGTATTTACTTTGAATCGCGTGTTAAAGAATATATAGAGAGTAGAGACTGGTTGGACTGACTTACTATTAATTAGCTAGCAAGTTATATGAAATTGTAATCCACCACAACTTTTCCAGCATTAGTATCAGCAATTTGAGAGAAAGCTTCTCTTCTGAGATTAAGAGTTCCATTGCAAACGTCTCTACAGAAGTCCACAACAGTGACATCAACACTGCCTTGCTTGCAAGGGTGTGGAGCTAGATTTGCACCTTTTACACATGTCACCGTCATTCTCTTCCCGCAAATTCCATTGCTCCACAGCTCCTTGCTTACACCTGTAATCAGTGATTTATATTGTAGACGGCAACTTCCAACACAATTAGACAGATTGCGACAATTGTCAATCATCAATCATGTAAATATAATTGTGACAAATGGAGGTAATAGTCCAAACCGCAATCGTAATGTTAGAGAGACAACTTCGATTTCAGATAACAATTTAAAATCTAACCTGTAACCATGGGCCCTTGGTCTGCCTCCCCATAGCAAGCTGAGTCTGTTGAAAACAAATAAAGTCTATCCATGTACTTAGATCGTTATAGAAGCTTAGAAATTTGCATATGTACTTAGATTGTTATAGATGCTTCAAAATTTAACATCTACTTACGGGGAGACTGTGGAGGATCAAAGAAAATAGCGATCGTTTCTATTGCGTGTGCTACACTGACGAAGCATAAAACCACGCATAACGTAATAAGAACTGGATTCGCACTGCCCATCGCTTCCACTTGTTAACTACGACAATATTGGATCAGAATTTAACTAGCTTGGTTTGCTCGCTGGTACAATGAAGTAGCCTTACGAGGGTTGAAACATTTATAGGCAAAGCTTATCGTGTCGTGGGGGTTATGTTATGCATGAAATTGACTTTGGTGAGCGGAAAGAGCTCAGGAAGCATCAATTTGGAGAGAAATTGTTGATTGTGAATGAAATAACTAATATTCACGTCCTTGGAGAAAAAGGTTCTTCAATATATGACGTTAGGCATTGACAGAATTAAGCTTGGTTTATTCGTAGATTAGAGATGCTGCCTTAAAGAAGGTTAGAGATGGGAGAAAGAAGGTTTTAAATAAACGCGTTAACGGTGAACTAAAGTCTAACGTAGCCAGTACACAAAGGTCTAAGAAAGGTCATAATATACAAAACTTTTTCTTTGCTTTTTTATAAAGACATTGTTTTCGTAACTTGAATCTATGACTTAATGGTTACAAAGGAGCTCCAACGCTCCCTCTCAAGTTAAAGCTGTACTGTGGTTACGAATTACTGTGATATTTAAAAAATTTTTCCCATTGGAATAATTTTTGAAACCCCACAAGAGAAAAAAAATCATGACTAACAATTCTCATTTATTGACCGTAAAACTTGGGTCATCCAAGTTCATGTTAGTCTTACCATTTTAATTAGGAGTAGTTCACTCCTCACTTGCCGTGTTTCTTCGTTTTGACAAATTTCCACACCCACACCCCTGTCATAAATCATCCGAAGGCCACGTTCACCAAAATTGGAATAAGAACATGAAATGAAAGACCAACAACATTATCACCTGCGAAATTCTGTCTCTTAATGTGAATTCATTACTTGCTGCAGTCGTTGGAAAACTTGGAGGATTTCAGGGTGTTGGAATTACGTTTGACGTATCACCCAATCTATTTATAAACGTATCACCCAATCTATTTATTCTTCACCCCTATATCTTGCATTAGAAAATTTATTCTGCGAGAACATTTTTGCTCCCAACTTAATTGAACTATTTATACAAGAAAGGAATCATTGGAATCCTCATGCCCTCCCTCTTCACACAACATTTATGTTAGAATTCTTGAATATATATGTCCTTGGTCCATCTGTTCGGTTATAGATGCATGGTATCACTACAAGAGAGCACAGTTTTGGCAACATAAAATTTCAATGTTGAAAGACAATGTACGGTCGCAAAAAAGTTTTTACGACAGTAAAAGTTCGTCGAGCAAATGGTCACAAAAGCTCAACAGCAACTAATTATCTGCAATGTTTTCTCCAAATCATATCAGTGAAATGATTTCGCTATGATCACATGTCCGTCACAAATAGTAGTAGGTGAAAAGAAACAAAATTGTCGCAAATGACATATTGCGATGTTTCATTTTCATGACTAAAGGTAATTAGCTTTGTTAGATTAGGCATAGGTAATAATTTTTAGCCACGATTTATTTGCGTAGCAGAAAATATTCAGCTACATTTTTTCGAAACGTAGCTAAATGTTATTAGAGATGTTTTGGGAAACGTAGGTAAAAATATTTGGTGATGATTTTATATTTGTATCTAAAATGTTTTAGTGATGAATTTTTATTTTTATTTATACTTTCTTATTACCAATTTATCATTTAATTATAATTATTAATAACACTTTTAATTCATGTTATTGTTTTTAACATATTTTGAATTATAATTAAGTCACATATTTTAATTATTGTTGATAACATTGTCTGAATAATATTAAGTAAAATAAAATAAAATGTGTCATAATTAAAAATTAAATGCATTTTATAAAAAAATAAAATGTAATTAAATGTTAATTACAAAAGTTAAGATAAAAATTTATGGATAAACTAAGACTCCTCATCGTCACTACTATTTACATAATTTGACCCAAGTAATTGTTTGACCCTTTTTTTAAGCTTAGCCAACTCTCTTTCAGTAGGGTCTAATTTTTGCTCATTAAATTGTAATTTTTCATCAGTACGATCTAACTTTTCTTCATTACATTGTATTTGAGCCTTAAGTGAGCGGTTCTCTTCTTGAAGCGTCGTTACATACGTTGGTCGTGACGATGATGAACCAATTGGCTTAGGGTCATACCCAAGACCTTTGATATACCCTGATCTTGTACCAAGAACGTTGCAATTGTCATCCACATTGGGCTCATTTATGTCAGACAATGATATCTGCAACAGCTCCTGCATCTTGTCCTATAATTTAATACACAAAATCGAGATGTAATTAAAATATTATTAGTTACTGTTACATAAATAAACAAACTCTAAAATTATAATTTTTATACTTACATAATTATTCTGTACTTCTTCAGACATCCAGCCTTCACCTTCCTTATAGTGTATCAGTTTGTAGAGTGTGATCCTATCACACTCTTATCCATGTAGTTGGGTCTGAGTTTGTTAAATGAATTTTAAAAATTGAAACACAATAGATTATATTCTATTTACTGATATAATAATAACTTCTAAACAAAGAACTTACAAATTTTTGTCGTATGACAATAAATGATTTGGATCCGGTGTTGTGAAGAGTTTTAATTTTTGCTCTATTAACTTTGGCTTTCTCACATTTTTCCTAAATAAAGAAAAGAAATAGTCATTAAATGTAAAGACAAAATTAATGGAAGCAAATGTGAAGAGAATGAAGACAAACCTTAACCTTCACAGACGCCCAATAATCACACATTTCACTTCAATTTTTGGAGTCACTCGTTCTGGAACATGCCTACTTGCCTCCTCATCCGAAGGAAAAGACTTGTAGTATTTATAAAGTCGATAATGATGATCCTTCGTCCTTTGTTTCAACAGTGAACTCACACATCTTCAAACTTTAGGATTCTTGATATCAACGATATTGAACTTCATCTATGAAAAACAAGTAAAAGTTAACTTACTCTTTAAATGAGTAAAACAAATTTGCATATAATAAAATGAATTGAAAAATATCGAAACTTTGTCTAAAGCATTCTGGAGCAAGTTGTCTTCTTTCAACTACGTGGCATGTTGAAGGCAAGGCAATTCATTCCTAACAACGACTCCTAACTCACTGACCAATTTTGCTGATTGGATCTTGTCAATAGGATGATGTTATGTGGGGTCAATATGCATAGACAACTTCATTGCAACATTCATGTGTTGAAACTCAAAACCTTTAGTGATACCTCTACCTCTTTTTTTTTAATTCTAGTATTGGAACCTCACAACAAAAGAATAATGATAAGAATGTTGAGATATGGAGCCTGATAACATATTTAGACTTTGCACCAGGTCCACGATCGTGGATCCAACCCTACGCTGAGTTGACCGGGGGCAAAGATGGGGGTTCGGGGGCAGTAACCCCGAGGCGTTGGCTATATTATGTCTTTTGTATTCTCCTGGGTGTATAGATACGTTCGATTCTCCTAGTGTACGTTATGTTGAAAACATTCATAGTGAAACAAAAAAACCCTAGCCGCCATGGACATAGTCAAATATTGGTGAACCACGTAAATCTGTGTGTTTGTTTATTTCTGCACTTGTTCTTTAATTATTGTGATTGATCGTCCGTAACAATTGGTATCAGAGCTTAGTTTGTTTCACAACAATTTGAAAAGATGGAAAGCGCGAAGATTCAAATTGAAAAATTCGAAGGAACAGATTTTGGTTTCTGGAAGATGCAGATGGAAGATTATCTGTATCAGAGAAACCGCTAGGAACCCTTGTCAGGGATGAAACCAGAAACCATGAGACAGGAGGTTTGGGATCTGAAAGTTCAGCACACGCTAGGGTTGATTCGTTTGTCGTTGGCGAGAAACATTGCCTTCAACATCGTTAAGAAGACAACGACTGCAGGAGTACTGAAGGCTCTGGAAAACATGTAAAAAAAACTGTTAGTTATTAATAAGGTATATCTGATGCCTCGTTTGTTCAATTTGGAGATGTCTGAAAGTGGATTTATTACAGATCATATTAACGAATTTAATACGATTATTAGTCAATTAAGCTCTGTTGATATTAATTTTGATGATGAGATTAGAGCCCTAATTTTGATGTCCTCTCTACCCGAGTCGTGGGATACTATTGTTTCCGTAATTAACAGTTCACGTGGGTCTGAGAAGCTAAAGTTTGATGAAGTATGAGATGTTGTCTTAAGCGAGAGCATTCACAAAAGGGAAATTGGAGATTTGTCTGGTAACGCACTCAGTGTCGAGGGAAGGGGCAGGATAAAGTCGAAGGGACGCCATAGTAAACATGGTTGATCGAAATCAAAAGGGTGGGAAAAATCTTAAGGCAGAAACGAGGTCTCTTGTTGGAACTGTGGTGAAAAAGGACACTTCAAGAAGGACTGCCCTAAACCTAAGAAGAAGAAAGGCCAGAAAACAGTAAGTCCCATGAAGATGATGATTCTGTATGTTTTGCGGAAAACATTAGTGACGCCTTAATTCTTAGTGTGGACAGTCCAGTTGACTCCTAGATACTTGATTCCAGTATATCATTCCACTCTTCTCCGAGCAGAGGGTTATTCCATAATTTCAAGTCTGAAAATTTTAAGAAGGTGTATCTTGCTGATAATAAAGCCTTGGAGATTGCTGGAAAGGGGGATTTGTGTATCTAGACCTCAGGTGAGAGTAAATGGAAGCTGCAAGATGTCAGATATATTCCTGACTTGAAGAAGAATTTGATTTCTATTGGTCAGTTGGACAGTACGGGTTACAGGGCAGTGTTCGAGGAGAGTTCCTAGGAAATTGTGAAGGGAGCTATGGTGGTAGCACGGGGCACAAAATCTGGAACTTTATACTCTACCGCAGGGTGTTCGAACATGATTGCTGTAGTTGATAGTACATCAAGCTCGAGTCTGTGGCACAACAGACTAGGACACATGAGTCAGAAGGGGATGAAGATGTTAGCTTCAAAGGGGTATCTGCAAGGTTTGAAATCTATTGATATGGGCTTTTGTGAGAGTTGTGTTCTGGGAAAGCAAAAACGGGTCAGTTTCACAAAGGCTAGCAGAGAACCAAAGGTAGAACAGTTAGAACTAGTAGACACAGACATGTGGGGGCCATCTGCTGTCTCCTCTCTTGGTGGTTCAAGATCCTACGTTACCTTCATTGATGACTTCAGTAGGAATGTATGGGTTTACTTTCTAAAAAATAAGTCAGATGTGTTTGTTGCCTTTAAGAGGTGGAAGGCTGAAGTTGAAAACCAGATTGGGTTGAAGATCAAATGCCTAAGGTCTGATAATGGTGGAGAGTATGATTCTACATAATTCAAGAAGTTCTGTGCTGATGAGGGAATCAAGTGCACCAGGACAGTTCCTGGCAAGACAAGACAGAATGAGATTACTAAAAGGATGAGCAGAACATTGAATGAGCGAGCAAGAAGCATGAGACTACATGTTGGGCTGCCAAAAACATTTTGGGTAGATGCATTGAGCACAACAACATACTTGATAAATAGAGGACCTTTAGTTTCGTTGGGTTTCAAGATGTCAGAAGAAGTTTGGTCGGGTAAGGAAGTCAAGTTTACTCACCTGCGAACTTTTGGGTATGCTGCCTATGTTCTTATTGATCCAAAGAAGAGAGACAAGCTTGATGCAAAGTCTTTGAAGTGCTATTTCATTGGGTATGGTTCGGATCAATTTGGATACAGATTTTGGGATGACAAGAATAGGAAGATCTTGAGACACTGTGATGTGACATTTGATGGGAATGTCCTGTATAAGGACAAGTTTGGGGTGCGATCTGAAGATGCAGAAGAGGAGCTGAGGTTGAGTTGCAGAAAAATCTAGAAAATATTGCTGCAGAACCAGAATAGTGACCAGTCACACCTGAGCCAGTGTTGAGGAGATCTACCAAAGTTACCAGGCCACCAGAAAGGTATTCACCATCCTTGCATTATTTATTGTTGACTGATGGAGGGGAACCAGAATCCTTTGATGAGGCTTTGCAGGTGAAGGATTCAATCAAGTTGGAGCAAGCCATGGATGACAAGATATGGTCACTTAAAAAGAATGATACTTGGGAGTTAACTGAGTTACCTGCAGGGAAGAAAGCTCTGTTGAACAAGTGGGTCTAGAGGATCAAGAATGAAACTGATGGTACAGTTAGGTTCAAGGCTCGATTGGTGGTTAAGGGATATTCACAAAGGAAAGGTATTGACAACACCAAAATATTCTCTCCTCTTGTGAAGCTAACTACAATTAGAATTTTGTTGAGTATTGTTGCAACAGAGGACTTGCACCTTGAGCAGATGGATGTAAAAACAACATTTTTACATAGGGATCTGGAGGAAGAAATCTACATGCAGCAACCTGAGGGATATGAGATTCTTGGTAAGGAACACATGGTGTGTAAGCTCAAGAGAAGTTTGTATAGATTGAAGCAGGCTCTAAGACAGTGGTACAAGAAGTTTGACTCTTTCATGTTCAGAAACGGTTTTCACAAGAATGAAAAGGACCAGTGTTGTTACATTAAGAAGTTTACTAACTCCTTTGTTATTTTACTATTGTATGTGGATGATATGTTGATTGCAGGTTCAAGTATGGAGGAGATAAATAATATTAAAAGAAGACTGTCATCAGAGTTTGAGATGAAAGATTAGGTGCAGGGAAGCAGATTCTAAGGATGAGCATTTTCCGAGACCGGTCTGCTGGAATTCTAAATCTGTCCCAGGAGCAATACATTGAGAAGGTGTTATCCAGGTTCAGAGTTGTTGATGCTAAGCCTAGGAGTACGCCTTTGGCTAACCATCTCAAATTGTCAAAGGAGCAATCACCCAAGACAACTGAGGAATGTGAGCACATGGGAAAAGTGCCTTATGCTTCTGTAGTTGGGAGTTTGATGTATGCTATGATCTGCACTAGGCCTGATATAACACATGCAGTGGGAGCTGTGAGCAGATACATGTCAGATCCAGGGAAAGAGCATGGGAAGCTGTGAAGTGGCTTCTGAGATACTTGAAAGGAACAGTTAACATCTCACTTTATTATGGGAATGGCAAGATAGTACTAGAGGGTTTTGTTGATGTTGATCTTAGTGGAGATGTGGATTCAAGCAAGAGCACTTCCGGGTATGTCTACACTATAGATGGGACAGCAGTGAGCTAGATGTCTAAACTTCAAAAGTGTGTCTCTATGTCATCTACAGAGGTTGAATATGTTGCAATAGCTGAAGTTGGTAAGGAGATGATATGGTTGACTGATTACTTGGAAGAGTTGGGCAAGAAGCAGCATGACAAGGTTCTCTTCACTGATAGTCAAAGTGCCATACAGCTGGTGAAGAACCCAGTGTATCATTTTAGAACTAAGCACATCTGACGCAGGTATCATTTCACTCGCAGTTTGGTGGAAGAAGGTGAGATGTGTTTGAAGAAGATTGATGGTGCTAAGAATCCAGCAGACATGTTGACAAAAGGTGTTGATGTTTGGAAACTGGGGCTGTGCAAGGCCTCAGTTGGTCTTCTACCATAGCGTAGGAGATGTTGCGGCTAGGTGAGTTTGTTGGATACATTGGCATGGAGAATGAAGATGGTTGGGTTGACTGGATCAGTCTCCAAGTAGGAGAATTGTTGAGATATGGAGCCTGATAACATATTTGGACTTTACACCAGGCCCACGATATGCATAGGATGACGTTGTGTAAGGTCAATATGCATAGACAACTTGCTGTTCATTGCAACATTCATGTGTTGCAACTCAGAACCTTTAGTGATACCTCTACCTCTTTTTCTTATTCCGGTATTGGAACCTCATAACAAAAGAATAATGATAAGAATGTTGAGATATGGAACTTGATAACATATTTGGACTTTACACCAGGCCCACGATCGCGGATCCCACTCTGCGCTGAATTGATCGGGGGGTGTGGGAGGCAGGAACCCCCTACCTAAAGGTGGGGGCTCGGGGGCTATAGCCTCGAGGTGTTGGCTACGTTATGTATTTTGTATTCTCCTGGGCGTATAAATACGTTCTATTATCCTAGTGTACGTTATGTTGAAACATTCACAGTGAAATAAAAAACCCTAGCTGCCGTGGATGTAGCCAAACATTGGTGAACCACGTAAATCTGTGTGTTTGTTTATTTCTGCACTTGCTCTTTGATTATTGTGATTGATTGTTCATAACAAAGAAAAAATACATTAAATATGTAAATATATATTTGAGCATAACTCTAATTATAGGTGGTCAATAATAACAAACCTAAAGATCCCTCAGCACTGGTTGAGGTAGATAGAGGTTGCTACTGACTGGCTTCATCAGTGGATGAAATTGGTCGTTGTTGTTTGATTGTGTCGGATTGATTTTGTTGTTGTGGGGGAGGAATATCTTCGATAGTTGCCACCTTCTTTCCCTTGTTTCTTCTAGGTGCCATTATATTGAATATCCATAAATGAAATATCAACATTACTCATAATCTTTAGTCAAACATTAACATTCCACATTAATATTAGTCAAACATTAACATTTTGCAAAAATATAAGTTAAACATTATGTTTCGAAAAAAATGAAGTAAATCACGCGTTAGTATAGACTGGACTTAGGTCTTTATGCTAAAAATAAAAGGCTAGGTGTATAGGACCCTTCAAAAATTTCAAGCCATAATGGAAAGGG
>JAOSBL010000197.1:0-12137 GCA_027568915.1 Erythroxylum roraimae
TTTTAACTATATTGTAATTAATATAATGATATATGGTAATTAATATAATGATATATGAATGTATAGATAATAGATAAGTTTTCTCATATCTTATTTATCATATTATTCTATTTATTAGAATTTGAATGATTTTCCAATCTAATTAGGTGTTAAAAATATATTAGTGCGGGATGCGGAAAATCTTTTTCCATATATTCCGTCGGTAATATCTGTCGCTAAACGGCATTTTTCTTGTAGTTGTTATTATATATATATATATATATATCATCATTATCACCCAGTCCGAAATCTCGCAATGAAACGGGATCTGGGGAGGTCCGATAATACGCAGCCTTACCCCTACATAGTTGAGAGGCTATTTTCAGTGGATTCACATGCAAATGAGACAATATAAAAATGAAGCAAGATACAGAAACAATTCACTAAATAGAAATACGAATAAAAATACCTAAATCGCAAGATATAGCTAAAATAAATGCAAATAATACTAATAATACTAAATGCAAATAATAATTATAGAATAAGAAGAAGAAGAAGAAGGATAATAATAATGAAAAACTAATGCTAGTAAGAGACTCAACAAAAGGATAACAATAGTAAAATAATAACAATAATAAACTCAATAAAAAGCTAAGAAGAATTAATAATAATAATAATAATAATAATAATAATAATAATAATAATAATAAAACTCCCACCAATCTTAATAAACCACCTTGACAACCAACGTTAAAATCAAGCACAATACAATATGTCAATTCACTGACATGAATTGAAACCATATCGTAATGGTTAGGCAGATGGACTTTGAAAAAGGTTTTGGTGTTGGAGACGTGAGCTGTAATGCTTGAAAAAAAAGAAGCTAGGAGTTATGACCCTCTGAACCAACCAATTTTTGGGTGAAGAGAATCAACTGGTGGGGTAGAAGAAAAAGTAAAAACAGTGATAATTTAGATTATAAATTATCATATATATATATCATATATATGATAATTTATAATCTAAGTAAATAATTTAGGATTTATATATATATGATATATGATAATTTATAATCTAAGTAATTAATTTAAGAAAATCCTAACTCAATCCAACACAATCTTATCAATTACTCAACACGAAAATATCGACGGGTTAAATGGTCAGAAATGGCGTTCCATGAGGTCATGCATGCCATCCACTTAAACGTACGTCTAAATATCGACCACATTTTTACGCCTGCATTGATTTTAGAAAGCATCCGTGATATTTTCAAAACATTATTGTCTATAAATGGCGACCTTCCATTGAAATCCCCCAGAACCAAATCCAGTTTCACATTCACTCAGTAGTCATGTTGGTTGCGAACAGTGCTATCGTCCCCAAGCTTCCTAGAATCCACGGCCAAAGGAAGCACCGCCACTTTTCATCCTTTGGTTAGTCATCTATTTCCTAGAATCCATGGCCAAAGGAAGCACCCCCACTTTTCATCCTTTGGTTAGTCATCTAACTTAATCTTCTTGTACTACGTACTCTTGCATTCATCAATCTATGCGACTTATATCTGATTTTGTCTGGGGAACGTCCCCAACAGAAGCGAGGTCTCAGTTGCAGCAGCTAGACCCCAGATCACTGGATCGTAGTTTGATTGCTACATCAGTAAGTTTGTGATTTGAAGTTGTTGATTTCCAGTAATATACGATCATATGCTCAAACTTCTTTGTGTTAAAAACACTCAGATAAATGGAGATGAAGAGATTATGATGAAGAAAAAATTGTCAGAAATGTTGAGGAATGTGGACGTGTCAGTATCTCCGTACCACACAGCATGGGTGGCCATGGTCCCTAGTTCTAGACTCTAGAGAAAAGTCGTTATTTCCAGAATGTTTAGATTGGGTGATGAAGCATCAACTTCCCGACGGTTCATGGTCTACAAAGGAGTGCCATCCCTTGCTAGTCAAAGGACTCCATATCCTCCACACTCTCCTGTGTTCTTGCTCTTAACAAATGGAATCTTGGTGAACGTCTCGTCACTAGAGGTCTCGAGTTTATAGAGACCAACAGCTGGGCAGCTTTGGACGAGAAGCAGCGTAATGCGATCGGGTTCGACGTCGTTTTCCCTCAATTGATCCAGTCCGCCATAGAAAGTGGATTGAAGCTTCCAATGGAGCCATCTCTAACAGAAAGATTGCTGCGAAACAAGGATGATGTGATTAGAAGGTAATTTTTTGAAATTTGTCTTGGATATAATATAACTCAGCCTCCTCCAACTGTGTTGAATCCGATTTTCCGCTTTTTCTCGACTCAGATCTCAACCTCATCATCTAGCGTATGCCCTAGAAGGATTGGGCAATGCATATGAGTGGAAGGAGATCAGGAAGCTTCAAAGAAGTAATGGCTCACTGTTCAACTCACCAACCGCTACTGCAGCTGCTTTGATTGGCAATTTCGATGAAAAACGTTATCGTTTTCTGTTTTCCTTCCTCAAGAAATTTGACAATGCAGGTACATAACTATCGATTTTTTAATTTTAATTTGTAATAATTATCAATTAGATTTTAAAGTAACTATATTTTAACAGTGATAATTATTTTAAATTAAAAGTAAAAAGTAAAAAATAACTATTTATGAAATAAAAATTTAAATACCAGTTGTTTAATTCTCAATGATAACATACACTTTAACAATTATACTTAATAAATACATATTAGTATAAAATTTCTATTTGTATACTTATTCATGTTTAAACATATGATAAAATTTTGTTAATATTTATTAATATATATTGCATAAAAAGAGATACTAAATTCAAAAGTCTCTAACTTTAATTAATCTTTTAAGATTTGTATACATTAGAATAAAACATTATTTTTGCTAATGTAAATGTTATGTTATATCTATCTATTAGATATATAAATAAAAATGATATTTTAATTGGCATCATTTTTTTGTAATTTAGTACAAAACTTTATATAAATTTTTTAATTTAATAATCAACCTTTTAAATTTTGTATAAATTAGATTAAAATATTATTTTACTAATATGATATATCCATTAAATATTACGGATGTCTCTTGCATTGCATATGAGTATATGAAAAATAACATTTATATTAAATATGATTAAGACTGTATACTACTTAATTTCTGTATATTTCATGTTTTATCGAGACTTTCAGTGGAAGTTGTTGTTGTACTACATGGATGTCTATCGATTGGATACATAAACAAAAATAACGTTTTGATATGATTTATATAAATTTTAAAAGGTTAATTACTAAATTAAAAATTTTACAAAGTTTGATAAAAATTAAAAAAAATCAAAAGATTTGACAATTATGAATTTGTTATCTTTTAAAAGAATTAAAACAAAATTATTTAATTAATTCATAAATTAAACTTGAGTCCTTTCTTTCTTCTTTTAAATATGTTTGTTCACTTATGCAATTGTATTTTCCCTTTGCAAATTGCACATTTCAGTTCCCTTAGCTTATCCCTTTGGACATAAGTGTTCGACTTCAAATGATTGATGAATTCCAAAAACTTGGGATAGATAAATATTTCACAACTGAAATAGATTCTGCTATGGCTGAGATATACGGGTAAATTTCAACCTTCAATTTATATATATATCAAGTTTCTTAGCTTTCCCCTCCATTTTTCTTGTGCAAGCATAGATGTTGGCTACAGGGTGATGAGCAAATATTCTCAGATGTTAATTGTTGTGAGTTGGCATTCCATCTACTACGAATGCATGGATATCATACCTCTTCAGGTACGTATTTAAATTATGTGATCATCGTTACCATAGGAAGGGCGACAGCTAAGTCCTAATCTAACCTAAAATTAATAAATTTTGTCTAGATTGACTGAACTTTGAGCTATTTAGGTTTGATTAAGTTCAGACTCTATCCGTATGCTTTGAGTCTAATTAAAATTTGACCGGGTTGGACTAAACATAACTTTTTAGGTTGAACTCAGGCTTAGGTAGAGCCAGCAAGTATGATCCATTTTCTAAGTCTGATCAATCTTTTCCCTTAAGTCTTGCTTCTAACTTTTGTTACTACATCAATCTTTCAGGTGCATTAGGACAATACGAAGAAGAGAGAGAGTTTTTAAGCTCAGTGGACTCAATATTTAGAAATGTAAACACAATTCTGGAGTTACACAAGGCTTCTAAGATGTTCATATACCAAAATGAACCAACCCTGGAGACAATTAAGGCCTAGACAGACGCTTTTTTAAAGCAAGAGTTGCAGAGTGGCAAACTTGATCAGGATAAGAGATTACAGGAAGAGGTATAGAAAAATTCTCCAAGTTCTAAAAGCTAATCAAATTAATACGAAGGCAGAGTAAGGAACTATTATTATTATCTCAAGTTAAATATAGTCTTAGATATACCTATGACAGTTTGGAGCGGCTTGAGGCCAAGAGAAACTTGGAGTTGTTCGACTTAGACAATTTGCAACTTCTTAAAATATTATACAGGTGATTCTGCTTGTTATATTACTGATTGTCAAGTTATAATTAGTAGAATTGAGTAATAATCATGTTCTCTTTTACATGGTATCAGGAGTTCCAACATTAACAACAAAGACGTGCTGTTATTTTCTGCGAAAGATTACAACTTCTGTCAATCTATATATCAGAAGGAAATTTAAGACCTTGAGAGGTAGGTGGTGATGGCTTTCAAGTTAATCTTGTACGAAAAGGATGCACATATCTAATCACTAATTATGTTTTTTTTTCTTTTGTTTACGCAGATGGGTGAAAGATAATAAATTGGATTAGCTAGATTTTGCTAGACAGAAGCTAAATTACTGCTATTTCTCCATTGCTGCCATTATCTACCAACTCCAACTCTCGGAAGCTCGCATCACGATAACTAAAAACTGTGTGCTTGCGACGGTCTTCGACGACTTCTTTGACTGTGGTGGCTCCCCTGAAGAACTCGAAAACATGATGAAACTGTTTGAAAGGTGATTGATTGATTGCTAAATTTTTCATCTGTAGTTCATCTGTCTCGAGAAGGCATGATTTTATAGTGCTCTCTGTCAATTTTCACAGGTAGGAAGGAAATTCAATTACAAGGTTTTGTTATGAGCAAGTTGAGGTCTTGTTTTCTTCACTTGCAACTATAATCAATGAGCTTGGATCAACCATATCCCAGTGACTTGGAAGAAATGTCATACTCAATTAGTTCAGATAGTAAGAACTGGGTTTCAATAACCAAACGCTAATATATTTATATAATTCATGTCATTGGGATATGACTGATCCAAGTTCATTGATCATAGTTGCAAGTATAGAAAACAAGATCTCAACTTGCTCAGAACAAAACCCTATAGTTGAATTTCCTTCCTACCTGTGAAAATTGACAGAGAGCGTTATAAAATCATACCTTCTCAAGACAGATGAACCACAAATGGGAAATTCAGCAATCAATCAATCACCTTTCAAATAGTTTCATCATGTTTTCGAGTTCTTCAGGGGAGCCACCACAGTCAAAGAAGTCGTCGAAGACCGTCGCAAGCACACAGTTTTTATTCATTAAGATGTGAGCTTTCGAGAGTTGAGGTTGGTAGATAATGGTAGTAGTGGAGAAATAGCAGTAATTTAGCTTTTGTCTAGCAAAATCCAGTTGATCCAATTTACTATCTTTCACCCATTTGCATAAACAAAAGAAAAAAACATAATTAGTGATTAGATATGTGTACCCTTTTCGTACAAGATTAACTTGAAAGCCATCACCACCTACCTCTCAAGGTCTTGAATTTCCTTCTGATAGATGGATTGATAGAAGTTGTAATCTTTCGCAGAAAATAACAGCACGTCTTTGTTGTTAATGTTGGAACTCTTGATACCATGTAAAAGAGTGTCATACCCCACTTAGTTCAGATAGTAAGAATTGGGTTTCAATAACCAAATGCTAATATATTTATATAATTCGTGTCAAAAATGTGCCTAACCTAATGATTTTTTAGCAATGGCAAGACTTTGTGGTGTCAATGATGAAAGAAGCAGAGTGGACCAGAGAAAACCAAACACCGACATTGGATGAGTACATGGAAAACGGATATGTCTCCTTCGCGTTAGGACCTATTGTCCTAATACCCCTTTATTATATGGGTCCAAACTTGTGAGAAGAAATGATATCATTTGAAGAATACCAAAACTTGTTTAAGCTAGTGAGCTTAGATGGTCGACTTCTCAACGACCTTGCCTCAATTCAGGTAGGCGTCATTAGTGTGTTTGTGGGAAGTATTAAGAAATGAAAAGGACTAATTGAAGTTTCATTCATTTTATAGAGAGAAGATGCTCAGGGTAAAGTAAACAGTATATCTTTATGATTGACTAATGGAAGTATGACAGAAGAAGAATCCATTGAAGAGACCAGAAGATTGATCGAGAGTTACAGGAGAGAGTTGCTGAGAATGGTGTTGCAGAGTGAAGGAAGTGTGATACCAAAAGCTTGTAAGGAATTGTTCTGGAGGAAGAGTCACGTACTCCATTACTTCTACAAAGATAAGGATGGATACTCATGCCCACTTGAGAAGCTTAATGATGCGAAAGCTATTTTGTGGGAACCAATTAGTAATCTTTCATTGTTGAAATTGAATTAGCCATTTCCATAGCTATTTGAAAAAACTTTCATACTTTGATTTTACTAAAGAAAAGGGTTATGTCTCATAAAAGTTTGCAGTAAAGGAAGTGCATGCCTCTATTTTGATTAAAAAAAACTTATGTATTAAAATATATGGTATACATCTTATTATTTGGTTTTGTCATTTTTTTTAATAATTGGACATCTAAAATAATGCTGATGAGTTTAAAATTCAAATCCAAGTTAATTGAATTTAATTGGATGATGATAGCTAATCAAGTATCTTTGTTTGACTTGGATTCAAAAAGCTATTGGTGATAATCTTAATCAAGTATCTTTGTTTGACTTGGATTCAAAAAGCTATTGGTGATAATATTCTAGTTGTGATAGAATTCTATCTCTAATTAATGTGTATCTTGGCAAGATGTGTGTTGCATCAACGGTGAAGTGGGCGTTAATTGAATTCTGGAAAAACATAGTTGAGGTAGTGCATGTGTTCTGGGTTTACATACACCGTGGGTTAGCTTCTTCTTCTCCAAGTCTCTTGCATTAATTGAGGAATCCAACTCCTACTAAGAATCAACTTCATGGGTCGTCCTAAAATTGATCTTTAACGCATGGGTCGAGGTTGAACTGGGTTTTGTGTGAATAGAACATAGCGCCACGATAATGTATGTACTAGGTGTTTTGTGAACAGATTTACGTGGTGGTTTTAAGTTGTGATGGTCAGTTTTATGGTGATATTATGGTGGTGAGTTGAAAAGCGTAAGAGGTGTTCATTTACGAGTTAGAGACCTTTTTGACAATGGATAGACAACATGGATGGCAACTTTCTCTCCATTCTTTTCAACCTTGGTGTATGTTGGTCACAGGTGCATGAGTAAATCACATTATAGTGGAGTGCAGAACATTCAAGGGCAGTGGTAGATTGGCAACGAATATTAATTGATCTCCTTATGGGCTGCATATACTTTGGTTGGTGAATATGTTATCGGTGCAGCTGTAGCTTCGTGTTGGTGTTTATGTGAATTAGCCCATTGTTGTTGCGACGACTTCCAGATTTATTTCAGTGGAGCTGAACCTTTCGAAAAGTTGTTCTTCTTTTTTATCTCAAGTGTATTATTGTTTTGTTCTTAGTTGATTGATCACTTGAGTTGTTTATTTCGTTTCTTTATTATCAAACACTGTTGAGGTTAACACGATTCGGTCATGTTATTGGGTGTGAAATTCTTTCACGAGAAGTGAGGTTGAGAGATAGAGTCAAGGGTTGAGTGGCGTCGGCTCAGTAAAGCCTTAGGTAAAGCTATTATACTTCGGAGAAAGTGATTAAGCTAGGTGAGGGCCCTGCAGATGTAGGCAAGATGTGACGAACTGTTTTATCAAATTTCTGGTGCTATTTGTTAGTTCATTTTTGATTGTTTCCGTTTGTGCTAGAGACGAACACGGTAAAATTGAAAAGTTTGCGAAACTACTACCTCTACGGTTTTTCAATTGGTATCCGAGCAAGGTCACCGATTCAGAACTCGGTAGCAAGTTGGTGCAGATCTGGGTTTCACAATTATGGCCATAAAAGACGGAGCATCAATTATCAGGCCACCGCTGTTAGACGGTTCCAATTATCCTGCATGGAAATCACAGATAAGAGTCTTTATGCAGGGACAGGGAACAAAAGCATGGAACTCGGTGTTACATGGTTGGACACATCCGATGATTACTGACGATAAGGGAGAGACAGTTCTAAAAAACCCATTTGAAAGAACAAGAGCCGAAGAAGAAAGAGCACTTGGAAACTCACAAGCATTGCACGCAATTTTCAGTGCTGTTGATGAAGGATGCTTCTCTGTGATATCAGCCTGTGAATCAGCTAAAGATGCGTGAGATACTCTGCAGACTATTCATGAAGGGTCTAAATCTGTGACAGCGTCAAAACTACAAGTGTTAGTTGTGAGGTTTGAAGAACTGAAGATGGATGAAAATGAGACTATTGAAGACTTTCATGAAAGATTGCGAGATATAGCGAATCAGACACATCAACTCGGAAAGAAATATTTCAATCTGAAACTAGTCAAAAAGACGTTGAGATCATTACCTTTGAGATTTATTCCGAAAATTGCAGCAATAGAGGAGACCCACGACATTAATGAACTGTCATTGGAGAAGGTAATTGGAATTCTTATAAATTTCGAAATGAATCTTTTAAGGGGATCTTCAAGGCATTGGCTATAAGGGTGAATGCTCTAAAAAGAACGAGGAGAAAAATGATATGTCCAGATATGTCTAAGAAGAAGAAAAATTAAGAAAGAATCAAAGATTTGTACCCACGTGTCATTTTTGCAGAGTTATCGGGCACATTAGGCAGAGATGTTACAAGATGTTACAAATGATGTTTCAAAGGAGTCAAAACTGAAAATCTAGATACTCTCCATTAAATTTCCAGCAGCAGCTCATGGTACCGAAGCACACTTGGATTAGAAAGGGTCAATTACAGGCACAAAGACAATGTGAAGGAAAAATAAGAAATTGTCTAGATTCACAATTAGTTACTGCTTGTGAAGAAACTGTTCCGACAAAGGATAAATCAGTTACTTCAGAAGAAGAAACTGATGACAAAGATAATATAACGAGGAATAAGGCGATAATATAACGAGGAATAAGGCCAGGTTTGAATTTCTTCGAGGGGCACAGGGTCTGTGTACTTTACATTTTTGAAGTATTTTTTGTGTTGTAAAAAACACAAAACGTATAAAAAAAAGATTTGTCCGCATTTTCACATACTAAAACTGATAATTGGTTCCTTGACAGGATTTTAGGTCTGAGCTTAAACTTATACAACCATTACTATATGCATCACAGTGACCTCAAAGGTCCAAAATGGGAGTTTTTCCAATGCCAAAAGTTGTTAGAAAAGCTATGTTGACAAAGTCATAATTTTTAATGGCACAGATTGCAGCCAAGGTTCCTTTATTTGTATTCTGACCCAATATACAGCTATTCCACCTGCATCTAAACCTATTACTAGAATTAAGACTACTAAGGTAATAATAGGCAATGCCATAATCAATTGAAATGCCATAAGAAGTTAGGCTAAAAAGTGAAAAAAAATCAACGAATTATATCCCATAGGTAAAGTAAGCAAGGAATAATACACATAATTTTAATATATTCACCCTTTAATTTGGGTTACGTTTAAACTCCGAATAAATCTTTTTAATTTGGGCTACGTTTAAACTCCGAATAAATCTTTCACGAATGAAAATAACAAGTACAGAGAGTGAAAAATAACATAACAAAATAGTGGCACTCACACATAAGATGTTTCCCAATTTACTATCCCTAAGATAATATCTTCACTATTTTTCACTCACCCTTTAAGGAAAATGTTTCCTAACAAAACCTGAAAAATCACTCTATCACAATCTTTGGACCACACAAATGGCTTCTTAAGAAACTCACTCTCTAACTCACCAGATATACATATCATGCACCTATCAGAGAAAGAGGGAAAAGACCCTCCATCGCCTTAGCAAGCTGTCTCCTAGCTTGCTTAATGCAAGTTGTTGATAGCTTGCTGTCTTTTTTTTTTTAATAATACAATCTTCTATAGTGGTGGTACCCTATGTAAGTCAGTACCAACTTACAATTCTCCATCTACCCACTACATAGAGTTTACTGTCATTCCTGCAAATGATCGATAGAACTCAAACTTTTCCCTTAGTAGAACTTTTGTCATCATATTTAATCCATTCTCATCTGTATGAATATTCTCAAGATGCAATAGCTTCTTCTCTAACACTTCTATGATCCAGTGATATCTGACATTAATATGCTTTGATCTTGAATGGAAGGAGGAATTCTTCCTAAGGTGAATAACACTCTGACTATTACAAAATAGTCGATATCTATCCTGCTGAAAATCAAGTTCATCTAAGAACCTCTTCATCCATAAGAGCTCCTTACATGCTTCAGTTGTAGCAATAAATTCCACTTTAGTGGTGGACAGAGCAACACACATTTCTGCGTTTTCGATTAGCATGACACAACTTCCCCTACACAGATAATTAGGTAACCTGAAATAGACTTTTTCGAGTCAACATCACTGGCCATGTTTGCATCTGTGTAACCAACTAACATAGGCTTGATAGTTCCAAAACATAAGCATATTTCGAAAGTATCACGTAGATATATAAGAATCCACTTCATGACACCCTAATGTTCGTTACCAAGATTTCAAAGGAACCTACTCACTACTCCAACTGCGTGAGCAATATCTAGCTATGTACATACCATGACATACATCAAACTTCCAACTGGAAAAGCATAGAGGACTTTCATCATCTCTTCCTTCTCTTCATCTATCGAAGGGCATTGCTTAGTACTCAACCTAAAGTGATTAGCAAGAGGAAAACTAACTGCTTTATCTTTATCCATGTTGAACCTTTGAAGTACATTCTTAATATACTTCTCTTGTGACAATTATAATTTCTTGGTGTCTCTGTCTTTGATAATCATCACGTCAAGATTCTTTTTTACTATCCCCAAGTCTTTCGTGGAAAAAGACTTACTTAACTGCTTCTTCAACTTGTTGATTTTGTTGATATTTTGGCTGACAATCAACATATCATCAACATAGAGTAAAACTATAATGAAATCGTCATCAAAGAATTTATGTACAAAAACACAGTGATATGAAGTAGTCTTCTTATATCCTTGTTGCTTCATAATGGTCTCAAACTTCTTATACCACTGTCTCGATGCCTATTTTAAACAATAAAGCCTTTTTATCAATCTACACACATAGTCCTCTTTTCCCTTTTTCTTGACACCCTCTAGTAAGGATGACAAATGTGGCTTGACCCATCCCAACTTTAGCTTAGGTTGATCGAGCCGTAAGCTGGGATAGCTTGGCCCGATGGGAAAACGATGTTATTTTTTTAATTTTTTTTAAAAACATAAAGTTGGGTTGGCCCAGCCCGGGCCTCCTGTGGCCCATAGGGCTGGCCCTGGGCCACAAGTCAATCAGCCCTTGGGTCTGGCCAAGCTGGGCTAGGAGCATCCAGGGCCCAACTTGGCCCATTGCTATCCCTACCCTCTGGTTGCTCCATATATATTTCCTCTTCCAAATCCCCATGAAGAAAGATTGTCTTAACATTCAATTGCTCGATTTCCAATTCTAGACTTACTGCTAAACCAAGCACTGAAAGACTTGTCACTCACCCTTTTGGAAAAAAATTTCCTAAACATACCACAAATATCACTCTCTCATAATCTTTGGAACACTCAAATTACTCCTTAATAAACTCACTCTCTAACTCACTAGATATACATATCATGCACATATCAGAGAAAGAAAGAGGGAGGGTCTATATATATATATATATATACACACACAACAGTTCTAACTTTCAATTATTGAACATATAATTGTCCATAAACAACTCTTATTGGATATGAAAAGGCAACAACTTAATTCTAGGAATTAAATCTATGGAGATAGATTGGACGTTGTTGACTTATTCTAAGTCCAAGTGCATAGATAATGTACTAAAGATGTTTAGTA
>JAOSBL010000197.1:12237-23738 GCA_027568915.1 Erythroxylum roraimae
TGCTATATAAGTTTTAGAAACTTATTGAAAGGTGATCTGAATCATTTCTGAACCATTGAAGAAACACATTAAAGAAAAAAGAAGAGAGGAAATAAAACTTGTATTAACAACATCAAAATCTTACAAAACGATAGTTGATCCATAAATGTCTTACACTAAACTGCCATGCAACCCAACGCCTTCTGTCCTCCCGGCATGCCTCACGCCTCCAGTTGGTGCACTGTGCGACATGATGTGCCAAAACACAACCATGGCGTCCCGCATGCACACCAACGTCCAACTCTTCGTCAAATATATCACACATGCATACGGTAGACATTTCCAAAATCAAAACAAAAAGCACAGCATAACAGAGGATATGTTTAACAAAGGCAAGGCAAAAGTATATATTGTGCTCTGATTCCAAATGAAAGATAAAACTCATTTACATGCATTTCACAAATCCTCAAGTATATATCAACATATATGTATATATATATATATATCAAAACATTGGTGGAAGCATAATCGAAATAAACAATACCTCCAGCCATTGTATCTCGGAAAAGCTTTATCCACTGATTAAATCTCACTGCCAAAATGACGTGTTTTTAAATCTTCTAACCTCTCAAACTCTCAAACTAAGGGTGTAAACTTTTTTTAAAATCGAAAGCAGAAAGTTGGGGACAAAAAACAACCCAAACTGTCCATATATTGCTCTGCCCATTACAGGGACAACGGACAACAATTGTGAATCATATTTACCACGAGAGTATTCCAACAGATCAACGCCCTTTGCAAATTCCCCAACAGCATTCAGGAATTGTGAAGCTCCGAGTCCATCGCATATACTGTGGCAGAAAATGGGTCCAATATCAAAACCACCACAACCATATTGCGTAACCTGGAAGACAGAGGACGTGAAATGTCTTAAGATTGAGAAATCATACGAGGTTTTTAAGGCGGGATTTTATTTTCCAACACAAATCTGATACCTGCATTTGGACAACTGGTTCAGTGCCTTCGATCTCAGGAACATGGTCAGGAAGTGGATTGTCGTAGGGAATAGCTGTGACATTGTCGTCATCTTCCAGAGTACAATCAGCAGAAGCCTCCGTAAACCACGCACCCTGCTCACTGCAATCTATTTGAAGCTGACCATTTTCGGACTCTTTAAGCCGTCCGGCGAGCGGAAAGTAAGGAACCAACGCCGTCAATAAAGCTTCCTTTATGACTTAGCTGCTTCAGGCCGTGTTAAATTTGTTATTAAAAAACCGTTGAAGTAATGATTGTTTTAAACGTTTTCTAAACATTAAGGCTTATTTTAAATAACATTAAATGTCCAATTTCAGTGTAATCATTAATGGCTAACTTGATCTTTTAGCTTATAGAAAAAGAAAGAAAAATGAGGACAATTTATGTTTACAAGGGTACAATGTACGAGGGGAGTGTCAAAGGGATAGACTATTATGAACTCTACCAAGGCTTCCCCAAATATAGGAGGCATGCGACAATCATTCGGTGAAAATAAGGTAACTAGTGGGATCGTCAATGGCAATTGAAGTAGAAAACATTTCTACACTCGAACGTGAAGAGCAGTAAAGGGCAAATACAGTTGAGCAAGTAAACACCGTCGTGCAAGATTTCCTAGGAATCAAATCGGAACCAGAAAGACCTTCCTTGCTATAACCTGACCACAAGAAACATGTACGCCATGCAACCTTATTTGGTTTTGAGCCCTCCACGTTAATCAAAACAAGAATAAGAAGAAATTTTAAGAAGCGTGTCCACGTATTTGCTCAATGTGGGTGATTCAAATTAGTTGGTGTTGGTCAAAAACAGTTGCAGAGTCGAGTTTGTACATCTAGTGTTCCCATTTTCATACATTAGCAGCATTATCTGCAGATACATTTTGTGTAAAACTCTCCAAAGATTTCACGACTGAAAATTAAAAAAGGGAACAAATATGTGGGAGTCTCAGACAAATTTGTGAACATCACCACATCTAATTCAATAATAAACAATTTAAGGTGCAATATCAAGCCTGGGCTCAAAGCAAAAACCAGTAAAAAGCTGAAGCGGGAACCTTTTAGTCACTGGGCATTTTTGTGACCATCTCCATTGTTTTTGGTTCATGTAAAAAACCAGAAGAGCTGGAGCCCCATAGCTCTGTATGTATATCAGATCATCTGTGCCACTGCTGGCAAAAACATCATCAAATTCTCCAAATCCTTGGAAAAACTTGTGAGGCATTCTGGCAACCTCATCCCACACCCTACCATTTAGAACCCAAATGCCAATTCCTTTAATTATGTCAGCTCGGTCTGGCTTCCCTATTCCTCCCACCATTACCAGTTTCTCCTTCAAATTCATAAGGCGACCACAAGTAAGAGAGCAAGGTACTGGAATGAAACTCTTTATCAAGAAACCATGAGAAGATCTTCCAGAAAGATTGTAGGTAATTAGACCATGCCGATTTTCGGATGCACCTCCACCAGTTGAGTAAATAAGAAAGTACAACACTCCATTACATATCACACTCTCATCACCACCCCTCCACCCGGTCAGAACCTCTGTGCAAGAAGTAACCCATGTCCTTGATTCAGAATCATATGTGTGAATAGAGAGATCCCACTGAAAAAAGTTCCCAGGAACTTGCTTAGACTTCACAACCGTGATAGAGTAGCCATGAGAGGTCCTGCTTGCTGAAATTGAAAGCGCACTATAATCGGAAAATTTTAAACCTGGGGGCTCCGGCAGCCGCCGATAACATTTCGTGATTGGGTTGCAGACATACAACTCACTTCTACTGTCATTATCCATGAAACAAACAAGGCCACATGATGAAGCAATGAACCAATTGGATGTCTTGATGCAGGGTAGATCAATGCCATACCACTTCCGAAGGATTGAGTCATAGGCATAACCAGCAGGCTCATCAGAGCTTGTGAACATAAAATACCATGGTTTTTGAGACAGAACGCGGGCAAAATTCCACAGGAACCTCCTTGAACTAACAATCTCATGCCATCTTTTACACACAGAACCTGCCCTGAAGATGCTAGGAATAGGGAGATAGGCTAGGATACGTTCTAGCAGATCATCAGGTAAGATCAAATCCACTGAAACCACATCAAGATCTTTGTTGCCTTCATCAGTAAGTTCCGAGAATGAATCAAACTGCCCAATACCTCTTCCCGTGTCACCAAAGCAATCACTTATCCATGACGATTCTCCCTCCATGATGGAGATACACACGAAACTAGAAATCAAGTCCTGTAAGAAGAAAAGAAGGTAGATATATGTCAAACTCACAGACATATAGCAAGAACGAACTACACCTTCAGAACATGTCAATTTGGAACTAGATGAAATTTAAGTACGTATTAACTCCCGAGGAACCAAAACTGTACCACCAGGTTGTAATACCAGAAATATACAACACGTAGAAAGGCTAATACATACAAGAAAAATTAAACTTGGAAGTTTTAAATTGAGACACTACAAGCAAGGAATCACCTTCAAAGCCTACAATCAGACTGCATCCAGATGTACAACTACCATTCACTGAAACCTGCAATGTGTATAATTAGTAGTTGTAACCAAAAGTTTTAATCAGTAATTGCTTATAGGATCCAGAAACAAATGATCTATGCACCAGATTAAAAGGGCTTCCTTATACCATCGACCTATCAAGAATTAGTCCACCTACAGATCTCCAAAGATTAAGAGAATACCAACCACTTGACACCATCCTAACGGCAAAAATCTCTAATGGTCCACTAAAATCATTGAAGGTAACATAATATTGAACCTTAAGCGTCAGAACTGTCCAATTAGAGCACAGGCAACCAAACACCAGAAGATAGTCTTATTCCTGAAATAGGATAAATAACCTAACGTAGAAGAAAATATATCAAATACATGCCTCCAGAGAAAAGAAGCGTACGTAAAAAGAAATCAACAGCTTAACCCCTCATGTAAGTATTTCATTTCTTTGGTCAGCGTATGATAGTATTTCTATAAACCAATAAAATCAACTTGGAGCAAGTAATCAACTAGATGCCAGAATAATTCCAAGAGACTACTCACGCATCACGAACAGGAATCCAGAAACAATACGAAGGAACAAGATTACCATCACGAATCTAGGAGTTCTATGATGATCTCACATTAATCACAAAATTGCAACTTGAAAAGTCAAAAATTTTTAAGAAAAAGGAAGTCAGTCAAAACGATACAAGAACGGCATGTTTTGCTGAAACAAGCAAAACGCTCATCCTCTGGCATCCAAACAAGTTGTGTTCTTCCTCAAAGAACAAACATAACTGGGTTTGAAAACATCAAACCCTAAACAAGGAAAGGGAAAAGCTTTCTGGGTCAAAGAGATGAAACAATGTTAGGTAAAATATAGGGAGATTAGGCCTAGCTTACCCATCAATCAAACATCAAAAACCCCACTTAACTAAAAGTCACTAACATCAAATCATCAATAACCAAAACTAACGACAGAAATTGAAAAGACACAACACACATCACTTTAAAAGCAACGAAGAAAAACCAAAAACCTCATTTACCTCAATAAAAGCCGCCTCCTCCACTTTGAATGCGCAAGTGGGTCTTCGTCAGATTAAACAAACAAGAGGAAGAAAAATGGGTCCAAAGTGACAAACCAAAAAAAAAAAAGTTAAGAGAAAACAGAGAAACAGAACGGCTCACTAGTGATGGGAATAGTAAACCCCCCACTATCAAAAGAAAGTGCAATCAATGAACTAGGAAGCACCAGAGATTATATGGACAAAATGAAGAGAAATTCTAAAAATGGAAGCCAAACTCCGAGATGGGTCAGCCCAGATTTGAGCGACGAACGATGCCTCAGGGACCCATTTCAGAGTGGATTGCGAGAACCACCAGGAGTGTAAAATGGTGCGTTCCGGTTTATATCAAGGATGAGGACAGACAGGGAATGAAGATGAGAAGGCGGTTTTTCTTGGGCGTCTTGGTGTCCTCCAATAGTGTGAAGGGATGGCGCGTGTGTGGAGAAATTGGTATTTTAATGACAGAAATAATATTAAATAGAATTTTGGAATGCTGTCTTCCTCGTCCTCCACATTTTCTTTTGACTTTTTTTTCTTTGATTTTTTTTATACAATTAATTATTTTGACCAGATTTTTAATTTTTTAATTATCATGCATTCTATTTTTTTAGTTTAGTTATTATTCATTTTTTATCTTAACAAAATCAGTAATTATTATTTTTATGGGTAAATTTACACGTTAAATAAACCATCCAAACACATAATAATTGATAAATTATATTGTTATAAACTATTTATATTTTAGTAATTTAAAATTAAGTAACTAGTTAAATTCAATTAACATTTATAAATTTTAGTGCATTACTTGTTTTATATTTTATTTATTAAGTATTTTTTATTTTTTATTTTTTATTTTTTATTTTTCTTATAACTTACTCAGCAACAACCTTTCCATTAGTTAAAGATAAGATTACGTACTACTAGACTTTTTCAAAATCACGTCAGTGAGATTTTTAATAGATTATTGTTGTTTTTATTATAATTTATAAATTTTAGGATATTTTCATTTCTTATTTATTATTTTCTATATTACTAAAATAAATAGCAATCCATAAATTATAATATAAAATTAAAACTTTTGGTTGATAATAGTTGAAAAAAATTTCTACCAATTAAATCATTTCTTTGGAGGCTTAAGCCAACGTACTCAGTGCACAAGACTCCCTGCTTTGTAAGGGTATGAGAAAGGTTAGAAAAGTCCACATCCTTCTTTTTATATTTTTACAAAAGGATTATTTTTGTGACTTAAACCTATAATCTTACGATGACGTCACAAAAAGTAACTTTACCGGTTACTTCAAGGCGTACCATTTTTGGAGACTATTTTTCGTATTTTTATCATTAAATTTTCATTTAGAAATTCTTATTGATGCCAGAAACTTGTTTTTTTTAAATAATAATGCAAAGAAATAATATTTAAAAATTGAAAATTAAGAAAACAATTGAAAAAAAAATCAAATAATAGAACATCCGTTTCTTTATAGTTAAGTCTTCTCTGTGTGTAACAGAGTTTTTGGTGTACCCCTTTTTCCTCTGAACTGCCCCCGAGCTTGGGCCTTCTTTTCAGAACCTCTTTTTTTTAAAAAAAACTTTTTGAGAGTGATATCTCTTACGGCTATGGGCCTTCTCTCTACCTAACTAAAACCTAATCAACCTCTCTCTTTAATCCAATTATTACAGTCTTGTCGTCAAAATGTTCAATCATATTTTATAAAAGTCTTATTTTTCCTAAATTTTAAATTAATTATTTTCAGTTAAATCATTAACTAATTTAAACTTGCAACTCTTAATTATCCAAATAGAAGATATGTTATTTGACATTAAGCATGTTTGCTTACATTTACATTTACATTTATGTTTTTGATTTTTGATTTATGTTATTCAAATTTTAAAAAATATATGTTTGTTAGAGTTTTTGTTTCTATTATTTGTTTTTAATTTCTTATAGTTTTTAAAATTTATGAAAACATAAAATGGGCTTTTTTATTTTACTTTTTTATAATTTAGTTTACTATCAATTAAATATGTATTATTTAATTTATTAATAAGAATTATGAATTATTTTATTTTATTTTATTTTATTTTTAATTAATTAAGAATTATGAATAATTTAATTTAATTTAATTTTTAAAATTAAAACAAATTAATTCAATAATAATTATTAATTATAAACAAATTTAAAATGTCTCCAAAATATATAAATTTCAAATAAACGTTTTGAGTTAATAATTCAAATATATTTAAAATAAATATTAATGTATAAGCTAAATTTTAATTTATAAATTATTTACTTGAATAAAATAAAATAAATTTTATTGATATTTTATTAATAAATGTTGTAGAAGACATTAAAATTAATTTTAAATAATTTATTTATCAATTTTATATGGTATTTTTCTTTTTTTATTTAAAAGAAAAACAAAAGTAAATTTGTTTTCCTTTGTAATTATCGGTGATCGTAAACTTCATTTCGAATTCAATTATTCAATTATTTTGCAATCGAGTCTTTATACTCTATTATATGTTAATTGACTCTATTCAATTGTCACGACAAATTATGACATCATACAAATTTTCTAAATCCATCTCACAAAAGTTAACATAAAAAAAGGATGACGTGACGAGGTCATTTAAAGAATTCCAGAAGACGTGTTAATGGACCTTAATTTTGCTTTATATATTATTTATTTATTTTTAAATTTCATCGATTAGAACATATACTATAGGATATGCTATTTTCATAGCTCATTTTCATTGAGTGCAACACACAAGAGGAATACAACACTTGCTTCTTAAAGCCAACCCAAATGCCAACAAAAAGATGATAGGATATGCCATTTTCATAGCTCATTTTCGTTGAGTGCAACACACAAGAGGAATACAACACTTGCTTCTTAAAGCCAACCCAAATGCCAACAAAAAGATGTTTACTTCTTTGGTGGAGCCTCTCTCACATTCTGGATGACACTAAATTATATAAAAATGTTATATTTGAAGAAAAGCCTTAGAATAACGGGTAAAATTACTTTTTTGTGACCATAAAATCTCAAATAAGATAATCATCCCTTTTATAAAATTTACAAAAAGAAAACTGCGTATATTGATGACCCTCTCCCGATTCTCACAAAACAGAGAATCTTGTACATAGAGTTACAGTGATTTGATGAATTATTGGTAAATTTTATTTAAATTTTATGTTAAATTTGATAAATTATATTATTAATAATCCTACAAATATTTTTTTTTTCCGAAAAAGTTAAACAAAAAGATTGAAGCTTGTGGGCTTTTGACCTTAGCATGTAGCAAAGGTGGTTGTGTGTATTTTAAAGAGTGCCTGAAAAAGATTTTAGTGGCAGAGCAGAGCACCACCATTGCACCCACTTTCCAGCCAGGCACGTATTGTGCACATTAAGTCATGTGTCACTTCTGATATCTTTTGAATAGTTTATTTACTGTGCTTTTTTCAACTATTCTTTTGTTTAAAATATGTACTCCTTGTCCTTTTATGCGTGTGATTTGTTAACAAAATCCCACCAAATATCTTTGAACCATCAACACTTTGTAGCGAGTCTGATCAGAAGGTGGTGGCTGGTGGTGGTGGTGCCGCGACGGTGGTTGAGTGTCCTAACTTAACGTTGAAAAGGATGTACAGTTCATGTTTTTAGTGAGTGGAGATGGGGTTGTGTTTGCTTTGCTTTGCTTGTGGTTTGAGTCAACTTTAAGGCACTCCACACGAAGTGTTTCTAAACCTTTCGTTTTCAACGCAGACACCAAAACCAACACATCATACGATTAGCTATTTAGCTACATAGCTTTGACAAGTTACATTGATATAAATTACCTACGTATACGTATACGTGTTGATGGAATTTAATGAAATAATATTAAAATTAGTTAATTAGAACAGAGGATCTCAATCTTATAACTCGTAATAATCAAAGTTCAAGAACTTAGATGCCGATTCCAAACCTAAAAAAACCACATAATTGTAACTAAAGGACTTTCTTTAAAATAGTTACAACTAAGATTTATATTAATAACATCGGCATGTAATTTCACTTTTTTCTTATTCACTTATTCGGTCCTAGTTAGAGATAATATTGTATACTATTGAATTTTTCAAATACGTAGATTTCGTGTATTAGCATATTTATATTGGATATTGTTGTTATAAAATAAATAATTTTTTGTTTTTTTTTGCAATTTTGTTGATTCTATTAAATCTCTCTTAGTTCCAAATTTTGTGTTCATTTTTTTTAGGATAAAAGATATGGTAGTTTAAATTTTTTTATAAAATTAATCAATTTTTAAAATTTTCGAGAATAATTTTTATAATTTCAACTTTTTAAAAAAATTCCTTCTCTTATATTTCAATTAAAATATAATAACAAAATACAAACCGTATAAACATCAAATGTGAGCAAGTCAAATATGGCTAATATGGTAATTCAATTCAACCGATATTTATATTGCATATGTTTTAATTGTAATTTTTAATCGAAGTCTAAGAGAATGATTTTTTTTAAACTAAAAACTAAAAAAAGTTTTTCAAAAATTTTAAAAATTATAGTATTTAGCTAAAAAATTTAAAATTATACGAGAGATTTATGTCTTTTATCTTTTTTATATTTCTACAAAATTATTAAAAATAATAAAATTAATTTGTTAAATATATACTGTTTTAATAATATACTAATTTTGAATCATATTTTAATTAAGTAATTGTCCGTGTAAAAAAAATTCAAGAAATGTAATCTTATAAAATTTTAAATAAAAATGACAACTCATTGCGGAAACTTTGGAAACATACAAAGTTTTAATATAATTAATTAAACCACATAATATTAAGAAACTATAACATACTCAATTCAAATTCTTTAGGCTATATTCCTTTACTCTTAATAAAGCATATTGTGTTTAACTTATGAGCCCTTAGGAGTGGTTGAGTTAGTAGAATAGAGAAGTATCGGGTTAAAATATTTTGTGTTCGATTTATTTTTACTTACGCTCTTTCGATCGAGCCTGTTATGTAGAGATTGTTTAGTACAAAATACTCAATTAATATAATTTGCAGACTATTATATCAATCAAAAAATTTACTTTGTGCACATTCAAAAAATAACATCTTGCAAATTTTTCCGTTAAAAAAAAATGTTTAAATTATGACCAAAGGAGAACTTTCCCATTTTAAGTACTTAACAGTAAAAACCAAAGACATTACCAATTATGCACCTTCTAGAACCGAAATTTCTCATTGGATTAGAACTATTCTCCTCAGACTACTCGTGGGGGAGAAATTTGCAAGTTGCGGTACATCTGAAAAATATACCAAACGTGCCACTTGTAACATTGTACTTGGTTCGTGGTAGGACAAAGATCTCGTGATGTTGTGTCCAAAACGATTGATTGGAGATGGGACTGAATCACGAAGAGTTGACCCTACTCTCTACTGCACTAACTTGTGAGTTGTGTCATGCTCATGGCTAATGGCATTTTCCATTGGAAGTAAAATTAAGATTAGAAAACGAGGAAAACGGAGCCAGTAGGTAATCTGCGACAAGACATGGTTAAAAGGAAATGATTACCAAGTTGTGGGTCAAGCAAATGAGGTGATGACAGACAAAGTTTTGCAGAAACATGACAAGAAATGCACCAAAGGCAAAATCTTGTATAAAATCTTGGTGGGTGGCAAGTGATGAAATGATTCTTAAAGAATTAAATACACGAAAGACTTTTGAATATATATATAATAACAGCTCTAGCCCTTAGGATCTTCATCGGCTCCATCGATTGTGATCTAGTCTTGAAGTCAATGTATTTTAGTACGTATAGGTAGTATTAAAAAAGAGATATCCTGATTGTAATGTAATTTCCTTTTTTTATATGAAGCGTTACAACAAGACGAATAGTTCCAACGTCCAAAACGAGACGAGTTATTTTGAGATTTATAATTTTACGTACTATTAAGCAGTAGTAGATTGTTATGAAAGTTATTAAAAGTAAATCCTCCGAGTTAAATGGAACTAGACGGTCCATTGAAAAGAGGAGGTTCGGGAGATTATGGTCACCTGCAATGCAATTGGTACTTTCAATTCGGGGGGTCCATTAGAATGCATTAAGGTTTGTTGTTTTGTGAAGTATTTTATAAAAAAAATAAAATAAAATTCCTATTCCAAATCCATAGCTATCATGCATGCGTTTGCGTGGTGGTGCATCTCTGGAATATCATTTTGGAAATCATACGATGCCTTTCAACGATCCCATTATTAACATGTGGAAGACAGGTCAGGCGGCCCTTATACTTTTCAACCTCAAAATCGAGTTGGAGACGACAGACAGAACATCATGTTTTGTCTTCTCAATAATTATTTTTCTCTAGAATTTGTTTTTGCACGTAGACGGTTATAATATATTTGAGATTATTTTTATGACTTAAATTTTTTATTTTGTAATGATAAAGAATAATTTTATCGGTTGCTTCAATGCCGACTCTCGTATCACTCAATTATGTATAAAATTGTTAAAAATAAAAGACATAGAATTTTTTTTGAATTTTAAAAAACGTATTAATTTTTAAAATTTTTTATTTTTAATTTTAATATCATACGAAAACTAATCAAATTTTATTGATATGATAGATTTAATCCAACTTATAAATTTGAACCAAAAAATTAAATACTACTTAAATTAATGATTTATTATATTTAATTTAACTCAATTTAATTGATTCATGTCAAATTTAAGTAGTAAATTATCATATTAGTGATAATTGTTAATTCATATTATATGTATTTCACCGTTATTTTTATCCAAAGCCTAAAATAAAGATCCAGAGATTTTGCTAAATATTCTTAAGTTAAATAAAAGGTATATTTCTTTTATTCTTTTTTAAAATGATAACATAGGTCTCATAATAATTATAGT
>JAOSBL010000197.1:28649-43364 GCA_027568915.1 Erythroxylum roraimae
GAGTTTCGGTTGCTGAGAATAGAGAAGAGACTAGGGTTGTAATCTCGTACCTGTATCATGGTAGAATAGTATCTTATATATACCGTGGATTACCACTAGGTTTAGGTCTTTACGTAGATCATTGTGTTTGCATGAGAGACTAACTCTTGTGAATGGGCCGTGGATGCATGGATTGAATGTCTTGGGCCTGGGCCTAGCACAGCCGACCCGACCCCAATCCAAAATTTAATTAAATAATAGCTTTAAGAAAAGAAAGACCATTGACGCAAGACAAACATAACATCGACGGTAACATTTAATCTAGTTGAATGCTTTTTATATAACAACACCTAGTAGAAATCCTACTGAGACAAGGGGTTTGGAGAGATTTATTAGTATGCAGCCTTACCCCTAACTGGTAGAAAAGTTGTTTCCAAAGTTGAATGCTTTCTCTAAGAGAAATAATTTCTGACACAATTAAAAATCCTAGTTGCTACAGGTGATTAAAAGACTTGAACTTTTACGTATTCAAACTTTACTTTAGCAAATGATTATTTCAACCAATAAATTAACCATGTGCGTTAGACATTAATAAAAATAATCATAAAATAGAAGTATAAAAAGCAATTTAATATATGAGTAAATGAAATACTTCATTATAAGAACCAATTTCCTCCCAATCTTCAAAGCTCCAAAATGGGCTTCCACTTACTTTAACCAATAATAAAAGATTTAGTTAACAATAGTCATTCCTACCACTAGAAGCTGAAGAAAAACTATTCTAATGTTGACAAAAAAAAGAACTTTGAGAAACAAGAAAATGTAGCTAGAAATTGGATGATTTGCTTTTTCACATCTTGGGCCGATTTATAGTTTTTAAAACCCATGTGAAAAACCCAAACCTAGACAAGATAAGGATAGTCACTTTTAATATATTTTTCTCTTATATATTTGAAGTCTTGAATTTGCAGTTTTTATTGAGTGTGCCCACGTCTAAATTCACATCATATTGTTTTTTAAAACTTCACTTTAATTTGATTCACATAATCTGATATGAAGTGCAAATTAAAATGTTCTGGTTCCCCTTAATAATTAGCGATTTTGACTATTTATTTCAAACTTTTCAAATTTGGATTAAGCTTTAATATTTTTCTTAAAAGAATTGAATTTGAGCACATTAAAATAAGATTGCCAAGTATTTGAATGCTAAAAATTTAGGCAAAATTATGGCACATCACTGGAGTTATAGTAGTTTAATGGAAGGTATGCTTACTGCCACATGTGCCTAAGAAAAATACCAGATTGTGAACATAGCTTTCCGGTAAAAATTTAGCAACTACAAGCTCCTGAAATCAACTTATCAGGTCACTGTGATCCAGACAGATATTCTTTACAATCAGCTGATGACGCTAGGAGTGTTGCAGACTACCTCTAGAACAACTTTCTTGGCTGTTTGTCGAGTTCCTGGCCACTAGGAGACATCGTTTTGGGTGGTATAGACTTTGACATCGAAAGAGGGGAACGACACTATGTTACTCTTGCCCGTAGGTTGTCAGAGCTGAAAAATGGAAAAAGGAAAGTGTATTTAACAACAGCACCACAATGTCCATTTTTCAGACTATTATCTCAATGGTGTACTATCAACAGGATTATTTGACTATGTCTAGATATATTTCTACAACAAGCCCCAGTTCGATTATAGTTCCAGCAATCCTGATAATTTAAAAACTCCTGGACTAAATGGACGTCAACTATTCTTGCCACAAAGTTCTTTGTAGGAATCCCAGCTTCTCATGTAGCTGCACATAATAGTTATGTGCCCTCAAATGTTCTCAACACACAAGTTCTACCTTTAGTAAAATCTTTAAGTACGGTGGTGTGATGCTCTGGGATAAGTATAACGATGATAAGATCGCGGCTACAATTCTAGAATTATGAGTATTGTTTATTTTATGGTAGTGGTGTCTAGTGGTCCAAAATTGGCATCCACTTCATAAATTTTGGTAAAAGGTAACAGTTCTTTACGTGACACTATAAAATTCCTAAACCACAATCTAGACAAAAATTTCCACAATTACATCATTAATTAAAATTTTTTCATTAGACTAAAAAATAATGTTCATCATTGACAAAAAAATGTTTGTAAAAGCATAATTATCCTAAATTGTAACATTTAAAAGCATATACAATAAAACAAATTGATCTGCCCACCTAAAATCTACAATGTTAATCGTGTGCATTGAAATTATCGACATTCTCTTTATCTTTTAAAAAAATATCGTGGCAAAAGGCAAGTTGTCTATTCAATAAGGGTAACATGATCGTATCCTTAAAATCAAATAACTCAACACATATTGAAAATAGGTAAATGATATATATAATACATAAGCAATACTCAGTAAACATCCATAATAATATTATTATTAATTATTAATACTAATTATTTTTAATTACTACTATCTATGTTTTACCTCTTTATTAACTTAATTAATTGGGTCATGCTTAACCTAATAGGCTTATATTCAGTGGTTTGCAACTTATTAGACTTTCATTTAATGATCTGTCAGCTCATTTATACTCATTATAATTACTCACTAAGTGAAAATGTAATCAAATATGTAAATATCGATATATGGTACCTGAATCCGTTAATCTAATTTAGTACCTTAGTATCATCCTAGTATCTAGCTATTAATACAGGATATTCTCAGGACTCAGGATATTTTAATACCACTTTGGTACCTAGCCATCGATAAAAGGCATCTCTAGGATCCAAAGTGCTACTGTGTTTGCTCCATGGACATGTACCTAGCCATAACTTGCTCATATTTCAATAACTCATTAATCTATAACTATCGAATATAGTCTACCCTAGGCAAACTAGAGATTCACAAGTTTCACAGTCTATCCTCAAACAATTATAGACCATTTTCTATCTAATTTTGTGAACATAATTTATCTTATCCTAATATTCTTAATGATATGCATAATTGAAAATTATAAATATCATATTTTTCCCAAATTATTAGGCAATACACATCATAACATTTAACAAAATATAAATACTGAACATTTTGTCCCTTATCAATTATTTATTAATAAATAAAATTTTTCAAAATGATTCATATCTTTAAAAATCTATATATTTAATTATTAGTCATTAATTTAAGTTATTACTAATTCAAAATATGATTCACCATCAAATAATTTATTAATAACAAAAATTTACAATTTTTTGAACCGTACACAATTATAAGGGTAAAATTTAGGTTATCCTTACTTGATTTTCAGACTTAACTATTTTAATTGGTCCAATCTACTCCTTAATCCATCCTCCAGATTTAGACATTTATAAATTCTATTAGAATTTATTTTAAAAAAATTTCAAACCCAATTGCACTTGGTAATCCAAAGTTACCAAGTGCAATTGGTAGCTTTGGATTAAAAATATACAACTCACCGTGTTATGATTATGCAGTTTAATTAAAAAAATGGTCATTTAATCTGAGTTTGTAGATGTGATGTTGGAGAACTCCGAAGATTCTATAACTAAACTTATCAAGGACAAAACATATATATATTTTTTTGTTACAAGAGAAAATAAACAAAAACTAAACAGTCGTTTTAACTAACGCAAAGATCTGCGGTACAAAATTTTGTATTGATCACGGTGCATGTGGGTCATGACTAACATTGGAGGCTTCTGAAGAAAATATAAGCCTGAGCTGGCTAGAACTGCGAGGGATGCCAGGTTATCCGCACTCTGATTTCTTTCTCGATACACGTGCTGAATCTTCACCTCTCAAGCTCGGCGCATGAGACCATGGATACCTGCCACCAAGAAATAATAATCAGTCACAAGTAGAAGAGAAGAGGAGAGAATATTAATCACCTCTAAGGAGTTGACTTTAATAATAACTCGTCAATAACCAAGTGTCTAAGCTAAGAGAAATCCGGATTGGACACCCCAAAGGTCAGCCTCAAGAGGCGAGCCTCAATAATGATCATATTTATACAAACAATAATAATATTGAAAATTGAATACTTAATACCAAGTAGATAAAGCCAAGTAATTGAGCTGTCCTCGATTGCTACTTTTCTAATTTGCTGCTCATGATACGCCTAACAATGTAAATGTAAACATTTTAAACTATTTAAAACTCACCTCTACATCTTTTATGTGACATATGTGTCCATAACCATTAAATGTCTTCATACTTTGACTTTTCCTCCCAGGAGTTTATTCCGTGCAAAATGATAAATGAATGATAGTTCTATGCAAAAAGATAAATGAATGATGTTACCGGCCGGTGCATCTCATAGTCCAGCAAAATTTATAGACAAAAATCCTCTTGGTACATAATTACTAAAATACCTTTAATTATTAAAATTTCTATTTTACCATCACATTTTTTTATTATTACTAAAATACGTTAAGAATTAAATTCTAATTTTAATTTTGTCCCTTCATAAATCTTAAATTTTTCTTCTCCATTTTATCTTCTCCTAACTCTTCTTTTTTCTCATCTTTTCAATTAACTATTAACCTATTAAAATTTAATAAAATATTTTTTCTTTAATATAAATAAATCCTTATCATAATAATGTGAAAATTTTAATATTTTATTAAAAATTTTAAAATAAAGATACTTTTATTAATAAATTTTAACATTAATAATTAAATTTATAAATACTATAATATTCCATAATTTAATTTTATTATAACAGAAATGTTTGGAAAAGTTGCTATTTTCTATCTAGCATTTGGGGCCGAGGTTCCTGGCGGTCTATACCTAACTGGAGTTCAGAGTTCATGGCTTGTAGTAATTCACAGCTTGGAACTAGGAAGGTTCTATGCATTGGGCCCGAATTCATCATTCAGAGACCCTGCATCTTCAAACCTGAAATGCAGTTCAACCACCCCGTATATGCCGGTATTTAATGTCTTTAATATAAAGCTAACGTTGTTGACTTTCAATGTGAACTTGTTAAACATTAGGATAAATTTTCTCATTTTTGCCAAACCTACAGACAACTTAAAGAACTTGGAAATTTCTCAGCTTGACGGATTGACCGAGTGAGGACAAGTTCAATGGAAAATTTAGTCGAACAACACGTAAATGATTGCGCATTATAAAAGGTCTTGTGGACTTCGCAAAGAGTGCCCAAAGTGCACGTCTTGTAGACTTTTCGCACTAAGTTTATTTCCACAAGCTTCTGGCTCACCTGAGACATCCTTCTGTAAATTAGTGAAGAAGATCTTGAAGCGAAGCAAACCAACAACAAGAAATTAACAACAATGGCTTATCGAACTGCATTTTCACTTACCTTACTCTGCCTGCTGTGTTCTGCCATTATTAAGGGGTCAAGTGCGGGCGATATCGCCGTGTACTGGGGTCAAATTGGGAGTGAGGGAAGCTTGGGAGATGCTTGTTCTTCTGGCAACTATGCCATTGTAAATTTAGCTTTCCTTGTCACTTTTGGCAATGGACAGACCCCAGTACTTAACCTAGCAGGGCATTGCGACCCTGCCGGGGGCGGCTGTTCTAGTTTGAGCAATGAAATTAAAGCTTGCCAGGGTCAAGGCATTAAGGTCCTACTCTCTCTGGGAGGCGGTTCAGGAAGCTACACACTCACTTCAGCTGATGATGCCAGGTAGTGGAAAGAGTACTTAAACGTAAAGTAACTTTCAGCTTTTTTTCTCCACACATATCGTCTTCTTTATTCTAACAAAACAAAACTCCAGGCAAGTTGCACAGTACCTGTGGGACAATTATCTTGGAGGGCAATCGGGGTATCGTCCACTTGGTGATGCTGTGTTGGACGGTATTGATTTCGATATTGTAGAAGGCACAACTGAACACTGGGGCGAGCTGGCAAAAGCACTGCTAGGATTCGGCGGCCAGAAGAAGGTGTACTTATCAGCAGCTCCTCAGTGTCCATTCCCAGATACGTGGCTCAATGGGGCAATAGGAACTGGACTCTTCGATTACGTCTGGGTCCAATTCTACAACAACAATTGTCAATTCTCAGGCAACGGTGACGCGTTCAGGAATTCTTGGAATCAATGGACGAATATTCAGGCCGGAAAAGTATACGTGGGGTTGCCCGCTTCTCCTAGCACGGCGGGGAGTGGCTACGTCCAACCTGATGTTGTGAATTCTCAGATTTTACCATTTGTCAAGTCCTCGCCCAATTATGGAGGTGTCATGCTCTGGTCTCGCGAGTATGACCAAGGTTACAGTGCTGCTATTAAGCCCAACGTGTAAGGGAATCGCTCTATAACCGTGTTAAGCAACAGAGTAAAATAACCATATGGATGCATTTAGCATATGTATTTGAATAATGAAATATCATTCTTGTTACTAACTGTTGTAGAAATTGTATATATTAAACGAAAGTGATTTTATTGTTCAATAGCTTTCTACATGTTAAAATTGATATTTGAATGATAAAATGGTATTAACCAATGTTTTAAAAGTTAGATTAGAAGTTAAATCGATAAGATAAGAGATTTAAAGTTTAAAAGGTTAATTGATTAAAGAATTTAAAATGTGATCGAAAGAAATGTCTTTATACATTGAAAATTTTGAAGTTTAATTAAAAAAATTATTCAACAAAAATTAATTAATTAATTATAATTTATAATAACTTATTAATTTAAAAAAATTGATGGATTAATTAATGATCTTATTTTTCTTATCTTTTAAGTCAAGTTATGTAACGGCAGTGGTTTTATTGTTCAATAGTTTTCTATGTATTAAAATTGATACTTGAATGATCGAATGGTATTAACTATAGTTAGATTAGAAGATTGTTCTTAAATCTGTGAAATTATTAGTTATAGAAACTTAAAATTAAAAAAATAATAACCTAAATCTTCTCTTATTTTTCTTATCTTTAAATCAAATCCTTGTTGAAGTTATCTATAAAAGATTGAATTAGCTTTATTCCCAGATAGCCACGGCCACACCACAACCTCCACACATCTTAAACAAATTGGCCTTATTTCTTCATACAGTTTGGCATTCGACACATCCACATCCTTTGGCTATTTGTTCTAACGAGTTAAATTCTGATGGCGTAATCAAAAGCTTTGTCCCAGTGAAAATGGCGAATTCACATTACTTGCAGTTGTGAAGAGAAAAAGAAAGTCAGCATAACATTTAGATGTAACTAAGCACATCAAAGCTATATGTACATAAACACAAGGTATAAATCAAAAGGAATTTTATTAAAATGGGGGTTAAAGTTTGGTCGAGGGAAAATTATAAGCTAAAACCACACATATTCAATAAGGCATTCAAACAAAATATAGGGCTACGAATGTGATCAAGTATTCATCTATCTATCTATAAAATATGGTTGCAAATATTCTATTCTTGATTTTTTAATATATTTTTTGATTTCTTAATTTTTTATTTTATCGAAAATAATCATAAAACAAAATTAAGCTGAATACAAAATAAGTAGCTTGGAAAACAAAAGTCACATCAAATTCCACAAAGAGCTTAAGATACCTTATTAAAAATGTAGTTGGGTGATATGATATATAATAGGATAGGTTTGTGATATGAGTTTAAAACACTAAAAAAAGAATTTTAAAAATGGCTCTAAGGGCTGAACTAAGGAAAGGATAAGTAAGTAAGGTGACTTTTTAAGTTAAAGTGGCTGAAACAAGAAAGACCTTTATCATATTTAAGTATAAAAAATCGTAGTAATTTGATTTGGTTCAATATAAGTTATAGAGGTATCTAAATGACAAAGAATCAAAAACCAAAAGAAAATGGATAGATATAAGATGCCTCTATCCTTTAAAGATTAAATTCTTACAGGCTTCAAACAAATTTACCTAATCCTTATGCAATACTTTATCAATAATTGGCTCCATTTATCTAAGTGCATATCCTAACTATTTTGACTTATCAAAGTGTTTAGCCTTTATCTTGATTAATTTTAATCTCAATTTGCAAACATAGTCCAATTCATTCAAAATCGTTTAGCAAAAATTTCTTAGACATTTTATTTCATCAACTTCTAAAAGCATTAGGCATAAACAAGACATTAAAAGAAACTACTCAAAGTAAAAATGTTCAAAATATCCACAAAATCATATCAAAGAAGAATATCCACCCCACACCTATTTAAAAGATTGTCCCCAATATTTAACAGTAAAGTGCAAAAATATAAAAGGTAGAAAATGAAAGAGAAAAGAAAAAGACATTGCCCTATTTTTCTTCTTTGCTTTGGATGGGAAATTTAGTAAGATTGCATAATGGTTAGGTCTGTTATAAGTAATGGGTGATGCTATTGGCTCGTCGAGGTGTGACTTGAGTGGCAAGTGTATGAAAAGAGGAGATTTTAGAGTTTTCTAACTGTGCCATTTAATTTTTCTCTTAATGGTCACATATTTACACGATTGCAAGAGACATACACAGTTTCAATATAAGGGTGTGTAAATTTTACACGTTTATAGTTTGATACATGCTCTAGGGATATAGGTGTGCCTAGGTACTTACATGGGTGTGTCAAATCCCACATGACTGTGTATCTTTACGAGTTAGCTCCTCCAGTATCACAACAATTTGTTACACGAGCAAGATACGTGGGCATGTGTGGGTACTTATACAGGCATATGAGTTCTCACAGTGCCGTCTATCTTTGAAACATCTTGCATTCCTTGGTTTTCTTTCTTGATTCATCTGAATTCCATCCTTTTTTAGTCTATAAGGCAAGTAAAATGTACAAAACCTAAAGAACATTGACAAACATAAATGAAATAAAACAAACAAAACAAAACAATATATAAGCTTAGGGTGCCTCTTAAGAGTGTTTTCATTTAACATAATTGGTTCGATGGTGTAATCATTCATCCCTCAGGATTAGTTTCCTCTATCTTAAAAGCATCTTACGATAATGAATTAATGAAACCAGTTGAAAATATAGGACAATCTATATTAGGAGATTTAATAACATCATGACTTTGAAATTTAATCATATCCCCATTAGACTCCATTGTTAGAGCTCTATTATGCACATTGAATATTGTCCTTACTATTTTCATAAATGGCCTCCCTAACAAAATCGGTGCTGATTAATCATCATTTTCTATATCCAAAATATAGATTTCAGCAAAAAAAATTAATTTGTAACATGCACAAGAATGTCCTTTACTAACCCCTTGGGATATGCATTAGACCTATCTGCCGGTTGAATCACCACTCCCTTCATTTCCAATGGTTCTAATTTGAGAGTTAAATAATTAAAATAAGGCATGACATTTATGGATGCTCCTAGATCTAACATTGCCTTTTCTATTCTAGTCGCACCAATAGTGCAAGGGATGAAGAACATACTTGAATCTTTACATTTCTCAAGAAAATTTTTTCGAATTACTGTTGAAACATTTTCATTCACTTTAATTTTCTCAATTCTTTTTAGCTTTTGCCTTCTTTTCATTATAAAATTTTCTTTCAATAATTTAGCAAATCTAGGTACTTGTTTAATTGCATTAAAATGGCAGATATTTACCTCACACCTTTGGAATGTCGCATATAAATCAACATCATGCTCTCGTCTACAGTTATCCTTTAATTCTTCTAGAGGAGGAAGTATAGCTAGGGGAGGAGTATGTAACTCATCCTCAGATTCTAGTTTAGCCGACTCAAGTGCTGGGAATAAATTTTTCAGCTCTGTTTTGATCTCTTTAGGTGCAAATTGCACATCACATTTTGTCCCTACCTCTTTGCCACTTCTTAAAATTACAACACTTACATTTTTTCTAAGATTCATCACTACTTAGAATGCTAGTTTGTTGCTATTTCGGGCTTGTAAATGACTAATGACAATGAGCTTCTATCCCATTTGAGTCTCTAAATTTTTTATACTTGACCGAGTCTCTTGTTGAAATTTCAAAATGTTAGTAGCCAAGTTTTTAACAATTTCTTCGAGAGATAACTTGAAGCTTCAACTGGATGGGATTGTTGTCTTGTTTGGTTGGAATGAAGAGAAGGCCTACATGGCTGATTATATGCGGTTGATTGGTTTGTTTGTCCATCTTCCCCTCCTTAAGTTTGGATTGTTTCTCCAACCAGGGTTATATGTGATGGAAGAGGGATTATAATTATGTTAAGGTTGTACCTGAAAATTAGCCATGTTAACTTGCTCTATGAAGCCATCTTGAAATGTCAAACACATGTAGGTTGGATGCCCTTTAACTGAAAAAATCTCATATACCTTTGCTGCTTCCATTTTTCCTGTTGCCAATTGATGAACAAGTGCAATAAGATCATTCGTACATTTTTCAATAAAAGAAATGTTTACCTCGTTAATTTGTTAAGTTGAATAGTCCATCCTAATATTGAATTATTGGGAGTTGGACACCATATTAGTGATCAATGTGTGCGTCTTATTGGTGTTTTGCCAACAAGCGCTCCTCCACTAGCAGCATCGATGATAATCCTTTTCGTGGGTAAAAGTTCTTTGTAAAAATACTGAATTAGGAGTTGCTCACTAATTTGGTGGTGCATAATACTAAGACATAACTTTTTAAAATGCTCCCAATACTCATATAGTGACTAGTTATTATGTTGGCAAATGCCATAAATCTCCTTTATAATGCTTGTAGCCCTTGAAGCTGGAAATAAATTTTTCAAAAATTGGTTCTTCATTTCGTTTCACACAGTGATACTAGCAGGTCGTAAATAGTATAACCAATCTTGGGCATTATTCTTGAAGGAGAATGGGAATGCTCCCAATTTAATTTGTTCTTCGATAACACCATTATGAGTCATTCATGTGCATACGACATGAATTTCCTAAAGATTCTTATATGGAACCTCACCTGCAGTACCACGAAAAGTTGACAACAAATGAATTAAACTAGATTTTAATTCAAAATTAACATTTGCATCAAATTAGGAAACGTTGTAATGAGGTTGTTGGTTTAAATATAGTTCGATGAGTTATAGTAGCATTCGATTGTTCACCCTAATTTTTTTTGTTTTAGTGCTTGTAGTGTTACACTATTTTCGAATCTTTATATCTTTCCGTAATTTTTTCGTAGTCTTTTCGATCTTTGGATTATATTATAAATTAGCTTCATTCGGAGATATTGTAACGAATATACAAACTTAGAATTCCCTAGCAACCACGCCAAAATTTGGTCGAACTGTTGTAGGTACTAGGGATGGTAATGGGCTGACCCATGTCAATTTTTTTTAAAATTAAAAGTATAAAACAACATCTTTTTTTAATTGGGACTGGGCTTGGGTTACCCATTCCCAGATCGACATAAGACAAAATCTTTTAAGTAAAATGATTTCGTTCTGCTTAGAAAAGTTAGGCCTCGAGCTGGTCTGGGCCTGAATAGCCCATAGGCTGGCCTAATTGAAAACACTTGGGTATGGGCCCATGTGCCGCTCCATTGCCATCCCTAGTAGGTACCCAAAATTAATTCTTAGGTTTTTGTAATTAAACAAACTTAATATAGAGAAGTAGCAGTCCATCCCATAAGGAATTCAAGCTTGCCAATCGTTACAAAAGCAAGTAATTAACAAAAGAGGTTGTGAAATTTTGTAATAAAGAAAATAAAGGAAGTAATAAAATGAGAGTTTTTAATAAGCAAACCTTGGTTTACTTCACCTTTTGGAACTACTATTGATCATTGGTACCAAATAATGATTTTATCAATCATAAATTCGATGTGATACTAAATATCAATCTTTTTTAGGGTTAGTTAATCAAAAATGCATAATTTAATTAATTTTTATTGCTTAACAACCTTAGATATGATTTAAAATTTAAATAATAGCTTTAATAAAAAAATTGAAACAAGACAAACACAACATCAACGATATCATTTAATCTAGTTGATGTTTTTTTTAAAAGAAATTATTTCTGACGCAACAAATTAAAACTCCTAGTTGTTACCGGTGATTAAAAGACTTGAACTTTAAGCTATTCAAACTTTAATTTAACAAATGATTATTGCAGCCAATAAATTAATCGCGTGCATTAGACCTTAATAAAAAATAAAAGTATAGAAAGCAATTTAATATATGAGTAAATGAAATACTTCACTATTAGAATCAATTTCCTCCCAATCTTCAAAGTTCTAAATAGGGCTTCCACTTCCTTCAACCAAGAATAAAAGACTGGGTAGGAAGGAGTTTTCTTGGATTCTGATCCAAATGTTGCGTATGAGTGACATAATTTATCCTTGCATTAAGCACCAAGTCAGTAATGGAAGTCGGACTTGGTTTTTGTTTGACAACTGGGTAGACTACAGTCCACTTATTTCGCATCCTCGTATTCGACATTTGAATAATAGAATTCCTCTGAATCTGAGGGTCTCTTCCCTTCTTTTTAATGGCCAATGACAGGGTACCTTCAGAGATTTCAATACTCTGGCTCACATTTTACCTTCTATTCTTGATGTGCTATGGGATGATGTCATCTTGTGGAAGTTGGAAACTAGTGGGCAGTTCACCAACAAGTCTTGTCATCTACTATATACTCGGGGATTAACTAAGGTACCTTGGTATTCTCTTTTATGGCATAATTCTATCTCTCCTAAGGCGTCCTTCATATCATGGCTTGCTATCCTCAATAGACTCAAGACTAAACGTCGTTTGCATGGAAATGTCGACACTACTTGCTCTTTGAGTAAATTGGAAGCTGAAGAATGTGATCACCTCTTTTTCTTGTGCTCATACTCAAAAGTGGTCTGGAGTATGATCCTACATTTGTTACCGAGAACGGGCTCTCCCTACTCTTGGGACCATGTTTTTGCTTGGGCTATTAGATACTCCCGGAAGGGTTATCCTAATGCTATCATCTATCAAGGCACGTTTCTTTCTACCATCTACGACCTTTGGAAGGAGCGTAACTTGCGATTATGCTCATAAGGAAATTGGAGCCTATCGGGTTGCGGAGAACATAATCAATTGGATTCGATCTTCTTTAATAACAAAAAATCTACACACTACCTTATCTGATGACATGAAGTATAGTTGGCACCTTTAGCTTGGTTATGTAAATAAGTTGTGTTACATTTGCTTTCTTTTATTGTGTATAGTCTTGAACTCATTGTGTTGTTGGTTTAGATATATATTTTCCTTTTATTAAAAAAATAGAATAAAAGACTTAGCCAATAATAGTCATTTCTTCCACTAGAAGTTGAAGAAAAACTACTCTCATGTTGACTAAAGAAAAGAAAAAGGAACTTTGAGAAATTGGAACATGTAGCTGGAAATTGGATGATTTGCTCTTCACATCTTGGATCTATTTATAGCCTTCAAAACCCATGTGAAAAGCCAAATCTGGCCAAGATAAGGTTTTAAACCACTTTTAATATGTTTTTCTCTTATAGATTCGAAGTCTTGAATTTGCAGTTTTTACTGAGTGTGCGTATGCTTAAGATCACGTCATATTGTTTTTTCTATATTTCACTTTGATTCTCATAATCTGATATCAATCTGCAAAATAAAATGTTTTGGTAGTCCAATCTCCTTAATTCCCCTTAATAATTTGTGAATTTGCTTATTTATTTTAAACTTTAAAATTTGGATTAAGGTTTAATCTTTTTCTTAAAAGAATTGAATTTGAGCACACTAAAATAATGTTGTAAAGGAGTTTAAATAACTTTTATTGCTTACCAACCTTAGATACAATCCAAAATTTAATTAAATAATAACTTTAAGAAAAGAAAGACCATTGAAGCAAGACAAACACAGCATCTACAGTAGCATTTAATCTAGTTGAACGTTTTTTTACAACAACACCTAGTAGAAATCCCGCTGAGACGTGGGGTCTGAAGAGGTCTAGTGGTACGCAGCCTTACCCCTAACTAGTAGAAAAGTTGTTTCCAAAGTTGAATGCTTTCTCTAAGAGAAATAATTTTTGACCCAACAAATTAAAACTTCTAGTTGCTACAGGTGATTAAAAGACTTGAACTTACGTATTCAAACTTTAATTTAGCAAATGATTATTTCAACCAATAAATTAATCACGTGCATTAGACATTAATAAAAATAATCATAAAATAGAAGTATAAAAAAGCAATTTAATATATGAGTAAATGAAATACTTCACTATAAGAACCAATTTCCTCCCAATCTTCAAAGCTCCAAAATGGGTGGGCTTCCACTTCCTTCAACCAAGAATAAAAGATTTAGTCAACAATAGTCATTCTTACCACTAGAAACTGAAGAAAAAACTACTTTAATGTTTACTGAAAAAAAAAAAAACTTTGAGAAATAAGAAAATGTGGCTAGAAATTGGAAGATTTGCTTTTTCACATCTTGGCTTCATTTATAGTCTTTAAAACCCATGTGAAAAACCCAAGCTTAGCCAATATAAGGTTAATCACTTTTAATATGTTTTTCTCTTGTAGATTCGAAGTCTTGAATTTGCAGTTTTTACTTAGTGTGCCCACGTCTAAGATCACTTCATATTGTTTTTTTAGACTTCACTTTAATTTGGTTCCAATAATCTGATATCAAATGCAAATTAAAATGTTTTGGTAGCCTAATTAACAAGAAAATTTTGAACAAGCATAATCATCCTAAACTGTAACATTTAAAAGCATATACAATAAAACAAATTGATCTGCCCACCTAAAATCTACAATGTTAGTCGTGTGCACTGAAGTTATCGAAATTCTCTCTATATTTTAATATATATATATATATATAACAAAATACATAAGGAATACTCAGTAAACATTCATAATAA
>JAOSBL010000198.1:0-14497 GCA_027568915.1 Erythroxylum roraimae
TATATGTTTACTAGATGTTGAAAGCAATCACATTGTGTTTGTTCCTCCATTGTAACTTGTTCAAACATAGTGTCTGCGTGATCATTTTGGAAGTAGCCTAAAACTCTTTTCTTACTCTTGTTTCTAATCTTGCGATGGCGTTTTCAAGGGAAGATCAGCAGTTATTACTAAAGTGGACAACATAGTACTGACCAAGCATCATTAAGGTATGAACTAATGTCCTAATGCTTGTTACGATGATTCTGTAAATCTCCAAGTGATTTTGTCAATCATGAAGCTACTATAAAATTCAGGCTATTCAATAATTTTACTATTGCAAGTGGTACATATCAATGTGAAGATTTTGGCTTGCCTTATCGTGGGAAGTCCTGCATTTTTAGTCAACGCAAGAGCATAGTATTGTAGACTCTTTTTACTCAGTTTCGAACTGCCGAAATATTCAAGTTGTTTGAAGAGGAAGTTTCTGATATATCAGGGTGATGAATGTAAGGAATAGGGTTAACTTAAAATGTCTCTAATCGGTAATGATGTTACGTTTCATTGTTTTAGTTATAGGTAAAGTCATTTCATAGTATGTCTTAGTATGAGCAGAGTGCAACCTCCTACTTATTTAGAAGAAATATTTCACCAAAAGAAGAAAAACCTTTCATTAATTACTCTGCTCTCAAATAGGAACCACAGTGTCTGTTCATATTAGAGTTCAAATTTAATTAAATGTAATTTAACTCATCAATTTTAGGTTAATTTTATTCAATTTCTTATAATTAATCAAACTAAAAGAATAGAATTGAGTTGGAACTTAGATCAAGTCGGCCAAACCAGACTTTGGCATTTGAGCCTCAGTGGCTCTTTTCCGGCCTAGTACATAATGCCATGTAGAATTCTCTTCACCTGTTTCATCATTTCGTGGACAACGTCCTTCCATAAAATCCGTATTTACCAATTTCTGTTCCTTTCACATTGCTCTCTTCAAATCGTCCGAGTGAATGATAGTAGTTGGGTTTCCTAAATGGAAACGGCTAGTCAGGCCAATAATGAACATTCTTGTTAACGACAAAGAGGGGTCCCGTCCTTCGTTAATTGGCTAATGGGTCCTCCATGAGCGGGACTGAAGTACTAACTTTTAGGGATTGGACATTGGAGTGTCCGTAGGAAGTTTTAATATTGTGTTATTTATATATTTATAAATTTTATGTAAATATGTGGATAAAATTTAATAAAGTAAAATAAAAATTAGTTAACAACAGAACATTTGTTCCTAATTTTTAGACATCGATTAGTTCATTAATTTTTGCACATTAAATTTTCTATTTCAATTATTCTGTTTCGATCTTCTATAATTAGAAAAGAAAATCTCAACCTCAATTCTTAGGCTTACCAGGTGTCCATATTCTACCAGTTCAGTACTAATAATTTCTTTTTTGTTTTTGTCATGTACAGGAAAGTACGAATAATTTTCAAGGTACGGTACAATCAAACGTGAAACGTTAGACTTGTGGCTTCCGATCAACACTCAGGACATAATAATTGTACGTAGTACCTTTGGATCAAGTAATCTTCTTAATTCTTAAAGAGTCTTAATTTAAGAAAACAATCTTGATAAGTTTAAATTATAATAAAGGATTGCCATTAAAATAAAATAGCAAAAACTAATCAATGTGTAAAATTCAATCCCCTTTTTAGTTCCTGCACTGTCATTATATTAATGTGGATTACCTTAGTGATTTAAAGAATCATTGCTTGAAAATAAGAATATGTTAAGATTTGAAATATCAATTCAATCAAGTTGACTATTTAATTCTGAATTGTTAAGATGTGATGGATAATGTTGACGATATCTCGTGGGAAAAGATTGTTGGTGGAATTTGTGTTATCTGGTTTTCAGATTGTGCTCAACTCTTATGGACAACTAAGATTCCATTGCAGTGACTGGAGACAAAATCATCCCGCAAAAAGGGGTCGTCTGAAGAGAATCCTTAGAAATAGCAATGAGTCGGACTGAACAGAACTGAACTGAACCGAATCGAAGTTTGATTTAAGTTCGACCCCAGAAAATGAAACAAGTACAAGAAAAGCATAGAAGCATCTCACGATTCTAAGGGAAAGCATTCGATGCATTTTTTCTTTCCAACTTAAAAGCGGTATAAGGTTTGCTTCTTTTCATTTAGCTTTAGTCAGATCGACCCTTTACTTAGTTAGCGTGGGTATTGAGAGAATTATGTATAAAATATAAGGATAAAATAGACTAAAAAATAGACTCATTAATTAATATGAAAAATCTACTTAAAAATGCACTTTTTGAGAAACTCTAAATTTGAGCTTCTTAAAAAACTATATTTTAGCTGCTAAAAAAGTCAAATCTTTAAAGAAGCGATTTTTTTATTTTACAATCAAATACTCATTAAAAAAAAGACTTTTGTGGTGAAGAAAAGTACTTATTAATATCTCAAAATTCATCCAAAGAAGCATTAATTCAGAAAGTGACTCGAAAATGGATTAAGAAAACTGGAAGTCCTGGTGGAGTCCTTAAATTTTGAAATCTCGGTTTTACTTATTTGCCTTTGAGATATATGGCTGAACATCTTGAATATAATCGCAGGTCCTTTTCTTTATTTACACTCACTTTCATTTAAGGATGGCAACGAAGCCTGTCGTAGGCCAGTTCAGTCCAGCTGGAGCAAATCGTATAAATTTAATACTAAAACGACAATGTTTTAAGACTTTTATTTAAAATAATACCATCGATTTATTAGCGAAAATATCATAAATAATTAAATCGGAGCAACTTATTTGAAAATACAAGGTAGCGTAAAAAATCATTGTCTTAAGTTAAAAATTTCCCTTATACGGTGCAACAGGACAATAAAATCCGACTTTAAAGTTAACGCTTTCTCCACCAATTCCAGTGCATTTCAAATGGTAGAGTTAGGAACTGTTTCCGTGAATGAAGAACAAAAGCAGAAGAATAAAGCATATATGTGTGATAAAATTCAAAGATGTTTTTTCAAAGTATTAGAAAGTACAAAAATGTTATGAACGTTTGGGTCATAAATTAAACCAAGTTTTGGATCAATAATACCAACAAAATTTAAGATTAAAACGATGTTGTTTCATGGAAGTGATCAACTTATTTAAATTAATGTCATTTTGGATAGATGATCCAAATGTTAGAACCTTTCAAACTAAACATTAAATTGATTTTTTAGATTCAAATTTAACTCAAAATTTTAATCAAATTGAGTTTTTTTTCATTAACTTTATATTGGATCGGGTCTGATTAATCTAAACCGAACTACTATTCCTATATTTATAAGTCTATAATGCCTACAACCAAATAACTAAAACTTTTGAATATGACAATTATAAAATTTTACTAGTGTATATTAATTGGAAATTAAATTTCTTGTTTTAATTACGATGTTTTTATTATGTTTTATTAAATCTTTTTCACATTTTTATGTAAACTTCACGTAAATATATGGATAAAATTTAATAAAAGAGAGCTAAGTAAGATTATGGATAAAATTTAATAAAAGAGAGCTAAGTAAGATTATCTCGATTTGATGTTTACCAATTGGCAACTTAAAACCATATCCTATCTCTTCTGTTTTCTCTCAAAACATCATTGGATTCCTGATCTCTACAACTAATTCCCGATGTCGTTGTCCGGTCCCACGAGATGTTTGATTAGGAGTCTTTACCTTCGGGAAATCAAATCACCAAAGATAGTGGGGGACAGAGAAATCGATCTGTTCTATTAACTTTCAGATTCAGAGGCAAGAAAAAGATGTGAGGACGTAAACATTATTCGAAGATTTGTGTGAAAGGTATTTGGAACCAATCATTCAGTTATGAAAGCTTTTGTCCGATCATAAGAACATGTTAAATAATTTGTTTCGAAAACCACTATTGACCAGATTAACCAAAACATAGAAAAGGAAAAAAAATAGTAGAATTATTAATGCTCGGATGAATGTTTTAAAAATTGAACTGAAAGTTAAAATGATAAGATAAAAAATTTAAAGCTTAAACGGTTTAACTGATATTAAATTATTGTAAAATAAGCTAAAGAATTTAAAATGTGTTTAAAAGATCTTGTCTTTACTTATCGAATAATTTGAAATTTAATTGAAAAAGAAAATGTTAAATGAAAATTAATCGATTTATTTTAATTTATAATAACTCACTAATTTACAAAAAATTGACCGATTAATTAATAAATTGACCAATTTTTAACAACAAGAGTTATTAAAGTAAATCGAGTCGAAAAGTTGAAAACCAAATCGAAAAGTTAAAAAATTCAAAAATTTTATTGTTAAACCGGTCAAATCGGTTGAATTTTATATGGAAGTTATTTAAAAATTTTAAGAGTTTAATAATTCTTAATTTCCAAGAAATGGTAGAGTATAGCTGATAGTCAGACTAAAGATGTCAATGGGCCAAACCAGACTCAGGCTGCTCCTAGTCCAACCCGACCCATCTTATGCTTGTTTTAGGAAAACTTAAAAAAAGAAGTTTTTTAAGTAACGGTCGGGCCGACTATGATCGACCTATGACCCGCTAGTAACCCGGTCAACTCAGGCCAAAATTAGGTCGAGTCTTTTTTGACGTTCCTACAGACAAACCCTAGAATGGTCTTTTGATTTTTTTAATTTTCTTGTTGTTTCTTTTTCTTTTTTCTACTTATACTTTCTCAACAGGTTTCTTTAGTGAGGGCTAGCTTCACCTGCGTGAGTGTCTTTTAAATTTGATAGAAAATAAATTAACTAGCAAAGTTATTCTTTTACAACTAAAAAGTTTCGGGTTTAAGTCATAATAATAGTCTCTTTGTAAAATTAAAAAAAAAGCTGATTGTATCAATTTTTTTTTAAATTTGAACTTGGACCTACTTCTTTAACACAATTATTTGTAATTTTTAATCTGAACTTAAGAATTCAAGAAATAGAGAAGCTTATTTCCAGGATCAGGCTCTTTTCACCATTACCAATAACATACTCATTTACAAGATAGAACAGCCAAATTTGTACTTTTTATTCCCTGCGAGGATTAAAGTTCAATGTCCTCGTAACAAGTACAGAGATTAAAGAGTACGGTCAAATAAAATAAGCCAATTAAAAATGGTTAAGAACGAGAACCACGCGTCGCATCGCTCCTCTCCGACGCCTCGCATCGCTCTATGTCGTTCAATTCTTTAGTTTTTGGTATCAACAAACTCCTCATTTAAAACTAGATTGTTCTTCTTTGGCATACCTACAGAGAGAGAAACTGGTGTACTGACTGGCTCGCCAACCATACTTTTACATTGAGACTCGGCCTCACCACTTTTGATAGAGCACCCTCTGGGTGTGCCACTATCATTGTAGAAAATTTGGCAGGGGTTAACCTCCCTCAGAGAATCTTGTAATTTGTTTTTATTTCCCTTGACCTTTTTCTATTAGGGTATTTTAATACTGTGTTACTTAATCTAGTCCACATATTTATGTGAATCTTATATAAACATGTGGATGGAAATTAATAAAACATATTAACTGAAACAGAGGATTTGATCCTAAAAGTACATACTTGCTCGGTGTTTATTATTTATATATATTTCAAATTTCAAGCTGCATTCTTTGCTCCCTCACCCCCAAAAACTTTAAATTTAATGGAAAATGAAGTCTTAATATTCTTTCATTGTTAAATTAATAAAATGTATCTTTTATTATTTAGTTTACTACTTATTATTAATAATATTATTATTATTATTTTCGTCATTATCTTCTTCTTTTTCAATTGGAACATAACTGGACCTGTACTTTGGTTAGCTTTTCACGTCATCATCAAATGCTTAACATGTAAAGGAGACAAATAAGGGGAAAACTTCATGTGAAAGCTGGCAGTGTTGACCATAAACTTTTTGAGATTCTTTAGTATAATCTCCCTCTCTCTTGTCAGTTGTCACATTCTTTCGAAGTTAAAACAATATATAATTGATTATTCAAATCACCAACTTAATTAAGGTTTAGTAAATAAATGAAATCATCATCATTGAATATTCTGTACATAAGAGTTTACGTCGCTCTATCTTGAGACGTGATCACCTGTGCTAATTTTGCTGTTCTATTTCTGTTCTAATTCATCTCATCCACACATTTATGTGTTACTCAATCAATAAGCAAATCGACCATAGAGAAAAGGAATTATGGAGTGAAGTCTGTGATCACTAATGCATAATGCATATATAACTGGGATTTATATTGAATAAAAATCTAAAAATTCGTTACATAGGGTACTTTTTCTTTTTTAAAAAAAATTAATTAATATAAATATACTACACTTTCACTAAAGATTGATACTTTGAAACGTATAAAATGCCAACTTTAGTTAGGTAGTGCTGTCACCTTATTTGGGTACTTACACGAATGTCGAGACAAATAGGGAATATGGAGCCTATTATGATATGATAACGCGCAACGTTATTCCTAATCAGAAGAAAGATTATTTTTAAATTGATATATATTTTATTGATTTAAGAAAATTGATGTTGGTAAATATAATCCACCACAACTACTATTTTATATTAAGAAATTTGTGCGACAAAAATCCAAAATTTTCTCTTAATAAAATCTCTATAAGTGTTGATTTTAAATTTAATCTATTCAGATTCAATTGAATTTAAATTTTAAATTTTTTAACACAATTAATCATTATAAGTCAACTTATTTCTAAATTAATCAGTCCTACAATCAAAAATTAAATAAATTTATCCGAATTAGAATTTTTAAATGTTAAACTCATATATAATTACTATCAACCCTAATTAAATTTAAGTTAAACCAATCATATAAATATTGTTATATATAATAGATAATTATATGATAATTTTTATAATAACAAATCTTTTTTAATTTATAATACTATATAATAAGTCTATAATAATTAAAAATAATAAGAATATTTTTTAGGAAAAGTGATAATATAAGAAAATTATGCTTCTTTTAACCTAATTTGTATTTGTATATATTATAAAAACACATTATTGTTTCTTTCTCCTTTTTTAGGTTTTGGAAAAATAAACTAAGAAAAAGAAATAAAAAAAAGGGTCTCCAAGCACATTATTTCCATATGGTGCAATTCATTCTTTTGGTCTCTTTCTACCTTAAGATAGTAAGGTGCGTATATAAAATCTAAACTTGTCAATATTTGGTAACTCTAAAAATCAAATTGCACGCAACGTCGTTTCACACTTAAAAACTAAAAAGAGGGCCAGCTGTCTCATCCTGTGAGGTGCTTACAAACCAACGAGGAGATTAGTCACTGAATCCGCCGGTAAATACCCTGGTCAAAAGACAAAAAAAACTAAAAAGAGACGTTCATAAGCTCGATGATGAGCTAATTGATCAACCCGCAAGTAATTATAATTTATAAGTAGTGTCCAAATTCTTTTTCCAAGAAGTTGATGGATCAAAGTACCGTTACGACTTACAAGCCATCAACATTATAGAAAATCTCTACAGCTCATAACCAAAGTGATTTTCTGTTCTTCAGGCAAGTTGGAGGGTTCCGATTGAGACAGGATGTGATCGATGCGATTCAGATGGAAGTGTCGGGAAGTGGGCTTGTTTTTTATCAGAGAAATACAGAGATTTTCCTTACGGATTAAGAATGTGTTCAGTCCCTGAAAGTTATTAACTTGATTCCTGAAGAGATCGTTAGTACTCCCACAGGAATGGCTCCTCTAGTCGAAAACCAGTATCTGCAGCACAGATCTGCCAAGTCGGAGAATAGTAGGAAGACCCGTCGCCCCCGTGATTAGCACCATCGATGAAGAGATCCGGTAGGTCAAACAATGCGTCATCGAAACTATCGGTAGTACTAGAAAGAGAGCTTGTTGATTCCAAGGTCACACTGTCTGATAACTGAGGCAGTGACAAACTCGGGTCAGCTTCTGGCGTTTGAGTCCCTGAAAACACCAAGGTTGCGGCTCTGGAAGCGGCGGCTTGAATGTCCTTGGGAGACTTGGTGAGAGGACGTGGAAGTTGGTGAGCAGATTCAGGGAAGTTGAGGTAAGCTGAGCCGCCTTTGATGGCGAGAGCCGCCACATCGTGAGCTCGAGCTGCCATTTCCGGTGTAGGGTAAGTTCCAAGCCATATTCTCGACTTCTTCCTAGGCTCTCGGATTTCAGACACCCATTTGCCCCAACTTCGCATTCGTACTCCTCGAAATGTCGGGTGCTTGCTCTTCACTCCATTGATCTTCTGTTTCTTCTTTGACTCAGTGCCATTACTCTCCAGTTCTTGAGCTTTCCTGATTTCACCTTTTGGAGTCTTGCAGGTTTCTTCAATAATCCTGGAGTTCTCATGGCCAATGCATGGATATGAGGAAGAAGAACAGGTGGAAGAAGAAGAAGAAGATGCTGAAGATGAGGTAGTGAGATTGTTTTGTTGATGAGAAGCGCCAATCTTTAAGTTGATACGTTCTTTGTCCATCAAGGAATTGCCAAGTTGTGTGGAACTAAAGAGAAATGCTGAATGATACGTCCATAAAAATAGAGTGGGAGATAAGCTTTTTATGATTCTCTCATGATTTATTATTATAAAGGGAGACAAAAAAAAAAGAAAAATATAAAATACATCGCTTTGAATATAATTTAAGACACTTTAAAAAAGTTTTTAATTTTTAAAATTTTTAAAAAATCTTATAATTTTCATTTTAAAAAAATCTTTTTTTAAAGACTTCAATTAAAAAAATAACGAAACAGATGTGAAATAAATATAATACGTAGACTAATCAAATATCACTTGTTTGCTAACTCAAATTAACTCTTAAAATTATTCTGAACTAATAAAATTTGAATTTAAATTAATAATTTAAGATAATTATAATAAAGTATTAGTTTAAGTAGAGTTTAATTAATTCATTTTAAATTTAAGATTTATGTTAGATAGTTATGTCAGCAACATTTGATCGGTTCATATGCGATGTTCTTATTAGATACGCTTTATCGTTTTTTTTAATCGAAATGTAAGATAAAGATTTTTCCAAAATTGAAGATTACAAGATTTTTTAATAAAAATAAAAAATTACACTAATTTCTTAATTTATAAAGAAATCTCTTTTTTTAGCAAAAAGAAAAAGATTAAGAAAATAGAGACATAAAGAAAAAGAAGCTTTGAAAGTCACAACAGTTCAGCTAAATTGCTAACTCCATGTGGGGATTTGATTAGAAAAAGCTAAAAGAAGTCCAGAGAGCTCTCAATCTCGAGACAAGATACTCTGTCTAATTTTATTCTGTCTTATTCTGTCTCATAAAATCACAGCCATTTATTTTACGAGACTCACATAAATAAATAGCTAAGATTTATTAGACACAATACGAGGCTCTCAATCTCACTTTTTAAGCAGGCCCTACTCTCTCTGTAACCGAAGACAGATCCTTTCCATTTCCATGTGCACACACATTCTCTCTATTTTTCTTCTTTTCCTTTTCGTAAGGGTATATATGCTATGAGGTAAGCTCCTTTTGCACCATAATTTTTAAGCTTGATTTTTAGCAGCTTGTGGACCCTTGTCTGCCTCCCTCATGTCCAGGCCATTTGCTTGCTCATGTTGGTTTTGTTATTAAAAGTATAATATTCTTTGATACTAATCACTTTCTTAAAAATGTGCATTGAATCAATTTTTGTACCAACAATAACCAATCATGCGTAATATGGGTGACAGTGACTCAATCCGAGTTCGATTAAGGTTTACTTTTGCATCGTTTTTAATGTTTTAAAAATCGAACCAAAAATTATTCTGGTTTAAAATTCAAAAAATTCAATCTGTATTAATCTGTCCTAAAATAGTATTGAAAAAAGAGATAGTTAAATTTTAATTAAAGAACGAGACTCTTAATTAACAATTAAATAGTTTATTCTAGTTTATAAAAATTAATTAGTTTATAAAAATTAACCAGTTAACTAATAAGTTAGCTAATTTTTAATAATAAAATATATTAATTTCAACCGAACTAAAAAATTCTAGATCTAAAATTTTTACAATTGAGCTGACTATATAAGTTCAATTTTTAATCATCGATTATTTCGGACAAATACTATGCTTACACATGAATACACGCACCGTCACAATCCCAATTTGATCCATCCGAACAAATTCAAAAAGGCAATAATCTCTTAAAAGAGTACTTGAGATAGTGATAAAATATATGTAATAGTCCGTAAATGAAGTAAGACATTTAGGCTCTATTTGGTAATCAGCTGAATGAATGAGCTGTTAGCTGATAGTTGATTATATCAGTTGATTTGACTAGCAGATTGCATTCATTGTTTGTTAGAGATGTTTGGTAAAATTAGCTATTTAGTATTAGCTGTTTATGCGTAAAATGACTTATGAGGACATGACTTTAAAAAAAATTATAAATGTATGAATATTATATATCTTAGTATTTCGTTGAATATTCTTATAAGAATTTAAATTTTAGAGAGGCCATGTTCACCTGTACTATTTCATCATCTATGAAGAATATATGCAACTCTTTCTATTTTCATTTCGTTTAAGATCAAAATTTTATTTCTAATTTATAACTACATAAGACAATTATAAGAGCAAACATTGTTCCTAAAATGTAGGTATCTAGGAACCTCAATTAAAAGATACAATTGACTTTTAATAGTTAAAATTTTGACTGATTGATGAAAACACTCCTGACTGTTTATTTTAAATAAGCCATCGGATCTGCTACTCTCCAAATAACTTTTGTAGTTGTTTGAAGAATCAAACAGCTGAAGACAACAAATCAGTTAAAAAAATAGCTGATTAATTATCTACCAAACGAGGCCTTAAAATCATAGCGATATGATGGATCAAAATAAGGAAGCTTCTCCAACCAATTAAAACACTTTAAGAGGCTATCACTTTGAGACCGGTACTTGTTTAGTTTGCGACAGCATATATAAATTGCCAACAAAGATCAAACTATAGACTCTAATGATGTTTGTCTTATTCAATATAATTTCCACTAGACTAATTGGTCTTTGGCATAAGCTTTTCAAAGCTTTGTTTGTTTTTTCTTTCTAAAATAATATAATTCCTTCTACTGATTGAAACTTGACTGGTGAGGTTGGAGAATAATACACGTGCCAAGTGTACTTCAGATCATCCAAATGAGCAAGTGGGCTTACTGCATTAGTGACCTCATTCATTTATATATTTTTGGAGCCACCTAATACGGAGTAGTTTCATTTTCATCTTATGGTATCTTGTAATAAACTATGTGATGACATTTCAGATGTACATACACGTCACAGTAGTAGTACACATGCCTCACATGCCAGTGGTTGGTACTGCCAGATTTACAAAGTTTTGCTATTGGTGACGGGATGGAGATTTAGGATTAATGTGTACCTAATTGCGTTAAGTTTCTCTTGCCATCTGCTAATACTGTTTCAGAGTTTCATCTTATGTATTGATTTTCCTTTTCCTTTTTGTCATCTAGTAATCTTCTTTACGGTTTGGTTAAGTAATGCTAAAAACACGCAAGTCTTTAACTAACAAGCTTGTTCTTGTCAGGTAAGTCTAAAACTTGCCGGTAGTACCTGATCAGGCTTTAGCTTACCTGCCAAGCTTTCCATTTTAAGCGGCCAAATTGGGCTATGATTTGGACAATATTGAAATTGAGATATTCCTTTTGTCCGGCAAATATCTTAAACTCTTAAATTGACAATTAGTCCGAAAAGATATTGATAAATTAAATTTTTTATTTATATAAAATGTATAAATTAATAAAATATTTCTTTAATGTCATTGTGTTATGGGAACATGCTACGTAGTTAATTTAAAGTCTAAAATCAACATATATGTATTCTTTACGGATCTGAAGCTAAAAATTTCTCTTCACCTTAGAATAAACTCTTGATTCCTGTTACCGTAAAAGCCATTCACCCAAAGCTGAAACAGTAAACCTTATTCTGACGCAACGAGTCCTGAAACAATGATAGGTATTTCAGATTGTCTTGAATTGAGACACAAGGACAAGCTAGCTAATGTAACGTTGTACTGTGTCCTGCCAGTAACGCTGGACTGTTTTCTTTCTTACACGAGCCAAACTCTCCATTTCTGTTTTGTAGGGATCGCAACGACAGCGCCTGAGCCAGGCTTGACAGCTTCTGCAGAGGCTTAGGTAAAAATAAAAAATCAGGTCAAATCGGACTGAATCGTAGCCCGGCTCAAGCCTAAGTTAATAAAAACAAAAAACATGTTTTTTAACAAAAACGACAGTCATTTTTATAATAGTTGTCGAATCTTATAATTGACCTCGGAGTCCTCGATAGCTCCAGTTTGAGTCCGATTCAAGACTTGATTTGAAAAAAAATAAGTTTGAGATCGAGTTAATCTAAACTTGACTTATTGATTTCGGGTTGGACCGAACCCAATCAGACCCAATTACCATCTCTCCTGTTTCGATCCTCCAACACAAGCTAATGATTTCACGCTAGTAACATGTAATAATCATTTATGTAGTCCAAAATCGGATTTTGTCCTCTTTCTTTCCGTTATTCTACTTACTAGGGGCCCTCCATGGAAGGGGTTGGAGCACCATGATCCGGTTAGGAAGTTTCAACCATATGCTATTTAATCTAGTCTATATATTTGCGTGAATTTTATATAAATATGTGGATATAATTTAATAAAATAGAGTAAGAACTGATTAACTGAAATAAAGGATCTGATCCTTTTTAAAAAATACCAACCTCTAAGATGGGCCTTGACAATAATGTTGTACATTATTTTATGACCAATTCCAACTTTCGGCTCAATATTTTTTTAAGGTTTAGTCTAATTAAATTAGATACAATTTATTAAATTTTAATTAAATTAACTTGAATTTGAATTAATTTATTATAATTAATTATGAAAATTTTTTATTAAAATTTAAATTCGATTAAAATTAATTTAATCTATTAATTTTAGTGTTGAGGAAGTTCTTAAAAATGACATGTTAGAAAAAAAAATCTGACTCTTGGTACGGAATTTGAATTTAGTTTCCTTGAAAACCCAAACTCTTAGATGTAAATGTATCTTTTCCTATGTCGTTAAATTTGAATTGATACGAAGAATTTGCAATTTCAATTTATCTGTGATAGTTTAAATAAAAATATTTTATTTTATATAATAAACATTTTAAATTATATATGTAATAGCCTAGACCACTCGCTTGTAGATATTGTTCACTTTAGGCCAAGGCCTTCGTGCCAAGCACCCTTACGGTTTTACTTCCTGGATGCACTCTGAAACCGATGGGCCAACGAGGACGTTAGGCCTCCACAAGGGAGGGGATATCCTGGTAGCACAAGGCTATGGGCTCTATCCCACATCGGTTGGAGAGGGGAACGAAGCACTCCTTATAAGAGTGTAAAAACCTCTCCCTTGCAGACGCGTTTTCCATGCCCGAACGCACCGAATCCTATCAGAATTTTGAAGTTAAACGTGCTAGGGTCAGAGCAGTACCAGGATGGGTAACCTCCTGGGAAGTTCTGTGGGAAAACTTCCTGGATGCACTAAGGCATCGGAAAGTAAAACCGTGAGGGTGCTTGGCACAAAAACCTTAGCCCAAAGCGAATAATATCTGCAAGCGGGTTGTCTAGGCTATTACAATATAAATTATTCGTGACTTCCCAACTTTTTTCTTTATATGTCTTTTCGCACTTAGATTCTATGAACAACTAGAAATTCCTACAAGTTTTAAATAATAAAAGATCAAATTTTAATTATTATTTTATAATGATTTTATAATTAATCTCCTGTAGTTAAAGAAATCTTTAAAAATTCTTTGATCTTAAAATTTTTGAAAAAATCTTTCTAGTTTTTATTTTTCAGAAAAACTCATTTTCTTAAATTTCGATTAAAGATTAACGACAAAACATACTTAATATAAATATCAAACGTGAACTAATCAAACGTCAGTAATATAATAACTCAAATCAGTTCTTAAATTCGACCCGAATTAATTAAATTTGACTTAAATTAATAATCATAATAAATTACTAATTTGAGTTATATAATTAATTAGTTCATTTTAAGTTTAAGAGTTGTACTGTATTATCATGTAAATAAAAATTGATTAGTTCATGTTTGATGTTCATATTACATCTGTAGGAGATACTTTTACCCTTAATCTTAATTAAATTACTCTTAAACACCTTAATTCAACGTGATGAAAATAATCTAGTTTTTTCATCTTATCAAATATTATGTGTTAATAAAACCAATTTTACAACAAAAATCTTTTTATTAAATGTTTTCGATAGTTAAAGGACGCTAATTATTCATTTTGATACTAATCCCTTTGAGACATTATTCAAATATGCACTGAATAAACTTAGTAATTGCAGTTTAACCTATATTTACTCTAAATTAATTATTTTGGTAAGTTGGGAGCGTTGGTTTATACCTTGCAATTATTCATATGGTAGTAATTTATTAACAAAATAACTTAAATATATTCTTTATCTCATAC